>JAYEVH010000326.1:0-175118 GCA_036346255.1 Ampelocalamus luodianensis
GGGGCGATATCGTCGTCTCGCCTCGGTTGCGGCGGTCCCGCGAGCCATGTAGTTCTTCGTGAGTCTCTAACTCGCCACCGGTCCTCGTGATCGCAATCATTCTTCCAGCCCAACGCGGGCCTGCCGCCTTTCGCGCATCGTGAGGTCGTGGTGGGTGTTCTTCCCGCGCACTGTTCCGGCCTGCGGCATTCCGCCGCCGACTCTCTTCTTCGACTTTGTCTTGTGCTTATTGCCCGGAGTCGAGGCGATCCCGTGGCGCACCTTCTCAAACCGCCAAGTTCAGAGCGCCGCGAGCCGAGCTTTTCTCCGCTCCGCCGCCTGGAGCCCATCTCGGCGACCATTGGGCCCGCGTCACCGGCATCAAGTTCGTGGAGCCGCGTGCAGCACGCGTGCCATCCCGAGCTCGCAGCTCTCACCATTCTCCGTATCCCCACCGCGCCGCGCGCGCGTGAACTCCGCCGAGCCGGCAAGATCAAGGTCTAACCTCGCTCGTTAAGTGCTAACCATCTTTTAGTCTCAGATCACCGATTTGTGGGCCCTCTTGTTAATCGCGCTTAGAAATCCTTTAATCCACCCGCTATTTGTTCTTCCGAGCCACCGCCATGTGGGTCCATGTTGTCGCTAGGTTTGTGTAGTTCCGTTATGCGCTTTCTCCGCTGGGAAGCGATTTCGTGAGAGTGTTTTGGTTTGCACTTTAGCGAGCCAAGACGTATTCTTTGAATACGCTCGACGCCACTTTAGGCGTGCGTCGTCTCCGTCGTTTTCATACAAGTCATGGCCGCCGCTGGTCAGCATCGATCATGTAGAAAAAGTATTCATTGCTTTAGTATTTTCGGTTTATGTTTTCGCTGAGTCATAATTCAATTAAACTTGTAAAATGCATAACTAATTCAATTTTTATCCAAATTGCTTGAAACCGCTGTTGTTAATTTCATTTTAATTGTACTATTTATCAAATGAGTTTCAACCTTGTATCCAAGGAAAATCTGTTAATTAATTTAATGTTGTAGATTGTAATCTCCAAATTAGAAAATGCATATCTCTTCCAATAATTGTCCAAATTCAATGAACCCAACTCAGAAATTTCATTTTCAGAGATACTAACTATTAGGATAGGTTTTACACTGCTTCTGCTCATGAAAATTTGTTAAGCAATTAACTAGTGCCATGTTGTGTTTTTAGCTTAGAAAATTCATAGAAAATTATTAATAACTTAAAATAATTTGTTCTCTGTTTCTAAAATTTTGTTATATCTTGCTTAGGTTGTCGTATGAGTTTTGGCTGGTTTTGGTGATTGTTGTATGTTTGAGTTTGTTTGCATATTCGCTCTATTCTGCTTTGTTCAATCGTTAGATTCGATATTTATGCAACCCCAGAACGATCCTCCAAAGATATTGAGCAACAAAGATCCGTGCAAGCGCTTTGATCATGTTTAATCCCAGATTTTAAAGATTAATATTTTGTTTCAATTGCATGTATGCATTGCTTAATTTGTGTTAAATTGATTAGTTAAATCAGTAGTGCATATCCCGTAGACAAAATATTGATCTCTACTAACCGAGCCTAGGATATTTGCTCGATTAGAGATCGATGATTTCTTGTCACTTAGTAGATACGATTTCAAAGCTGCTTAGACATGCTTAGTATCAGAGAATCAAGCGTTATCGACTTTAGTCGGTAACCTGATCACACAAAATTTACTACAACTTTATGTTTCAAAGATTTTGCTATGCTTACTTGCAAAACTAAAACCAAAACAAAATGATTTAGACGCGGGCACAATGGTAAGATTGTGTGATCTGGGTGTGATCGAAAGGTGCCCGGTCAATTAAGGACCAACATCTTGTGAGTTTCGTCATATCCAGCATTTCGCAAGCTAACCACACTAGAGGGTATGGGACCCTCTTGACCTAGTACTTTGGCGTATTGGTCCCGGTCGCAGGAGGTCGCAGAGGGACGGAGGCGGAGCATGGTAGTTGTCCAAAAGCTTTATCCCGAGGGTAGTTGTCTTTTTCGGCTTTACCATGTAAGCGCATGGTGTTTCTACCCATATGAGCGGCTCGGGTTGATACACAATATTGGAAATACCAGAGGGACTTAGCAGGCTGCATACCTTCTAAGTGTTCTTTGGCTTAAAGGCTGGTCCGAGGTGTGGGTATAGCAGGGTACACCCGCAGGTTAAAAACTATTCAATAGCCTCGCCCTAGGTGATGGACACGCTTGGTGTAAGCTTATCGAGAGTTAGACTACAACATTTAAATTAAAACTTGATGGGTGGTACGAATCTGATTCGTATATTGTTGTGGTGACTATTGGGATAGTCACTTCTAGGTTGTTTATCTTTCGCTTTTGTTATTACTATCCTACGCTTATTTCAACAAGAAAATGAATTGCAACCTTGCTTTAAATCAGATTACATTATTGCAAATAAAGTTGGCTTTATGCAAATGAAACATATGACCTCCACCAAATAAGCCTCGCATGTAGTCTATGAACAGTGTCCGTTAGTTCACACGCCGCCTTAAGTGTACAAAGACAATCTTTGTACTGTGTGCTTTGCTTAATGTTTTGTTGCAGAGGAAGAAGGTGAGCCTCGGGGCCTCACTTCGTGAGTCTGGCCGCCGTGGGTGACGACTAGGCTTGGCGGTCCTGGGCCGATGCCTTGTGGGTTGAAGGCACACCGATTGGCTTTGTTTATAGCCATCTTATGGCACTTTGCTTCCGCTGCTGCTCGTTATTTGTATCCCGCGGCCTGCCGGCCTATGTCCGTAATATTGTTACTATTTGTTTATCTTCCGCTTGTAGTGTAATGTTTGGACTCTATGTTTTGAATGGAGTTGATGTCTAATTTTGTAACGAGGTGCGATATCGCTTCGAAGTATACATATTCGAGGATCAGCTATTTGATTTGTGATGCTAGGACCAGGTGGTGGTTACATTACAAGCCAAATAACTGGGTCCTCATAGCATAGATGCCCGTCCGAGGATCGCGCTTTATGCCATGTGAGCTTGTATGTCAAGATCGATGTTCTTAGGAGGTGAGGGCGATATGTGCCTCGTCGCATATACGATACCTTAATGGTGCCGATAGCATTCTACTATGGGTAGGGAACCCAATTCGATTAAATTGTTTGATCGCATTATCGACGCAACATGTGTGCCTTATGCTATGTGATGCTATCACGTTGTTTAAGCGGATCACCACACATGGGGTCCAACTCAATAGTGTTAGCTTGTTGAAAATACCAAATCTTAGTTTCCGGCCGCATACCAAAGGAAGTATGTCATCATTCGAGGCATCCGAAGGCAACGGGCTAGCTAAGTCATGTGGGTAAGATGTACACCCTCGCAGGTATAAACTGCTCGAATAGTCGTGTCCACTGGCCATGGACGATAACTTGAATTGATGTCACCTGTGATAGAAGTTTTGATTTTCAAAAACTGGTTTTGGTTTATTTTCGTTTGCATGAGGGAATCATGCAATCGCATCGCTTATTTTTATGTCATTTACTTATCGTTTTAAGCAAACTTTGATTTATTAAATTGCTTTATCAAAATTTAGCCTTTGTAGGTTAAGATGTATTGCTTTATGCAAATTTGAACCTTTATACCTTCCTCGTTGTAACCTTATGCATGTAAAAACTCTACTCCTTTGAATAGGCTCTAATAACCACTTTCTTTAATTAGTTTGTGTAAGACTTGTCGAGTACCTTCCGTACTCAAGGTGCTATCACCTATTGTTGCGTGAGGACGGTTTCTTTATGAAGCACCCGTTAGCGCCGATCGTGGTGACGCTAACGAGTAACGCTATTTCTTTCCTCCACGCAATTGCCTCTCGGGTGGATGAGGCCATTGGTGGACTTTTTATTTTATTTTGCTTCCACGTTGAATATGTTGTAGTGACCAAGTCACTAATATTGTAGTACTAAACCCAATGTTGTAAACTTATGTTTAATTATGCAAATGTATGACTTGTATGTGTATGATGCAATGTTGTTAAAGGATATATATATGCAATGGTCATTGATCCTGGAACCATTGTGAGATATATATATATCCGGATCCTATTTATTGAATTGTTACTTGTTGAATTTATACCTTTAGCATGATCTTTAATTGAGGGACGATCGTTCCTTCATTAATAATCATGTTACAAGATGAATTTAATTAAGTACATTTCAATAACTGGGAGCCCACAAATACTGGTATCGTGAGCATACGCTGTTCGAGGTTAGAAGTAGCCCGTCAAACAATTAGAGAGTTTCTCGATAAAATTATTTTTAAACAAGAATGTATTTTCAAAGCTTAAGTATGACATCTTTATTCCTTATCCTCCTTAATGTCACTTTTGCCCAACTCTCTCGTTGGTTTATTTAAAAGTGAATTGCTTCTTATCTTGTCTTTTACCTATAGATGAGCGGTTAGTACTTGGTCAAGGAGACTCGAGTCAAGATGTTGATGGGTTCCCAAGATTACTGACATGATGTGGCGCCCACTTTCACCTATCACCTGAGTATACCATTTATCGACGAGACCGAGGACCGTGGATGGAGGAGTACCGTGCTCTTCATCAATGTCATCGCTAGGCATGTAGCCTGGCAGTTGTTCTCATCGTGTCCAGCACTTGCCACCTCTCGAGGCTATGGCAGTCAGAAGCCGCAAGTAGGATGATGAGCCTTCTTCGCCATGATTTGACGGAATTGTCTCAACCACCCTATGACCACTTCCCAATCAAGGTCCTACTCCAAGTGAACATGTTCGATGAGATACGCTTTGCATGAAGACCCCAAAGCGATGGGGCTGGCAAGGATGGTCCGCATCATGGACCAAATCCATCTGCCTTGTGAGGGAGCTATGGGAAACTAGGCATCGCTTAATGAGGCCCAGGAGTACCGCTTCTTGGAGTCAACATGAACCGCCTCGCAACATGCTTTATGGTGACAACGACCTTCCTCGCCGCCGCCGCACCACCTCTTTACCGACTTCCGGCGGCCGCGCGCACTGCTTATGGACAAGCGCGCCAAGCCCGATGATCGCAGCTTTCTCGCACTCGCGGATCGCACTCGGAGGTCATCACCATCGCTGGGTTCCCGAGGCGACTCATTAGCCCGTTGATCTCGTTGATACCGGTTCCCCGAGCTCATCTTTTGAATGAGTTTCCGTGAACTTTAACCGATTCTACGCTAGCACTCGACGATGAACCCTCGTGGTTGAGTGTCTTTAGTCTAGTAGTTGCCCTTAAATAAATTGTATGTAATAGGGCGTAGTATTTGTACAAAGTATGTAAGTTTAACTTTCGTTTGTAATCCGACATTATGGCCGACTATAATGTAAGACTCGAACCAAATTTTTGTTGTATATATATGAAGTTTCGGTTTGGTGTTAACTTGAATGCATAACATAACATGATGCATTATATGTACAAAGGTTTGTTACTTTTCTAATTGCAACCTTGTTTGTGTTTGCCGAGTATGTCCTTGTTGTGTTGTTAACCATGGTGTGGTAACAGATGACAGACTCTACTACTCGCAAGCGCAAGCGAACAAGGAGGGGCATGTCGACCCCATGCCTCATTCTCGTGGAGGGCCGATCAACCCTCCAGCTCGTGGTCCGCAAGGTGGTCCTCAAGAAGAGGAGCTTCCTCCACCACCTTCGATGGCCGATGTGCTCATGCAAATTGAGCGCAACCGATGGACCAGACACAGATCTTGGAGCAGATTGCGCAATACTTCTTCTCCGTTGCATCACCGTCGAGCAGAGGCCACCATGTGCGTGGCGCCTTGTCGACTTTCATGACTAACCCACGTGTTCTCCAGCTTCTCAGATCCCATGGAAGTCGAGGATTGGCTTCGACCATTGAGAAGAAGCTTTTGATTGCTCAATGTTCCGAGAGGAAAAGGTTCTTTTGCCGCTTATCACCGATGGGCCACCAGCATATGGTGGGATAATCTTCTTGCCATTCATTACTGGACATGTCCCTACTTGGGATGAGTTCAGGAAGCTTTCGCTAAGCTCATATTCCCAAGGGGTCATGATGATCAAGCAACAAGAATTTCGCCTCAAGCAAGGGCGAAAGTCCGCGGACCGAATATCTTCATGAGTTCAACTTCCTTGCCGATATGCTCGATGACGTTTCGATCGACCTTCGCTCGTTTAAACCGTTCTTGAATGGGCTATCTCAAGAACTGCAGATGGCGGTGGCTTTGCATGACTTCGTAAATTTCTCTCATTTGGTCAATAAAGCAATTGTGGCCGAGAGTAAGAGCAAGGCGTTGGAGGAGTCACGCAAATGACAGCCGACTTCTCGCTTATTCCCGTGGCAGCTCACCAAGGCCTCGATGTGGTTGTCTAGACCACCACGAGCACCGCTCCATTTTCACCAAGGCCCGGTGTTTGCCCTCGTCCATCTCCTCCCACCACCACCAGACTAAGTGGAAATCAGCCCCGCCCATTAACAATGTTAACCTGTGGGTTATCTGCTTTCATTGTGGTCGCCCGGCATTATGCCAACAAGTGTGTGGCAAAGCAAAGAAGGATTGCCTCCGCTCGACCATATCCAGGCTCCTGGCGCCAGCCCCTTCGCAGAGGCCCCTATCAAAGCCGATCCGCCCAAACCGCGGGACATGTGAACCGATCATCGCCAAGAGGCGCCGATACACCTGGTTGTTATGGGTATGCTCCTAGTTAATTTCATCCAGCATCGCTTTATTTGACTCGAGCATCTCATTCTTTGTTAGCAATCATTTTGTTGCTCAACATCGCTAGATATGCATACCCTCCAACCATCTTTTATTATTCAATCACCTGGTCGGTCTTTTAAACCGATCGATCCGCTATGGGGTCAACATAACAATCCTTGGGGTAAAGTTTTTAGCAAATCTAATTGTGATTGACTCTAAAGGGTTGGACGCCATTTTGGGTATGGATTGGTTGTCCAAGAACCGTGGTCAAATCAATTGTTCCCAACGGTCTATTTCTATGACCAATGCGCACGGTATTCAAGTTGTTTACCATTCCAAAGCAATTGGCTCATCTTTGTGCTCACCGAGTTGATACCACTCCTTCTTTGGAGTCGCACCAATTGTCGTGAGTATGTTGATGTTTTTCTCAAGACCTTCCCGCTTGCCACCGATCGGAAGTGGAGTTTGTTATTGAACTGCTCGAACCGCCCGATATCCGTGAGTCCATATCGAATGCCCACAATGAGTTGGTTGAAATGAAGAAGCAACTCTGAGAATTGCTTGACAAAGGATTTATTCGACCGAGCTCTCACCTTGGGGATGCCCGCAATCTTTGTCAAAAGAAAGACAACACTTTACGGATGTGTGTGGATTACCGTCCGTTAAATGAGGTCACTATCAAGAACAAATATCCTCTCGCTCGAATTGATGATCTTTTGATCAGCTGGTTGGTGCCCGCGTTTTTCAAAGATTGATTTGAGGTCGGCTATCATCAAATCAAGGTTAGAGCCGAGGACATTCCTAAACAGCTTTTTCTACTCAAGTACGGCTTATACGAGTATACCGTTATGTCCTTTGGTCCACCAATGCTCCAGCTTATTTCATGAATCTTATGAATTCGTGTTCATGGAGTTCTGGATAAGTTCGTTGTCGTGTTCATTGACGACATCCTTATTTATTCCAAGTCCGATAAGGATCATGAACAACATTTTGCGATTTCAGCCGAAACACTTCGTCGGCATCGATTATATGCTAAGTTCAGCAAGTGTGCTTTCGCTCGTAGAGGTTGCATTTTGGGGCATGTGTTATCCAAGGAGGCATTGCCGTTGATCCAAGCAAGGTGCAAGATGTACTAAATTGGAAGCCTCCCAAAAGTGTCCCGTAGATCCAAGTTTTCTTGACTTATGGTTATTACCGCAGTTCATTGAAAATTTCTCCAAAATTGCTAGACCTCCGACTCACTCTCTTGCAGAAAGAGAAGAAATTTGAATGGTCACTAAATGTGAAGAGAGTTTTCGCTTCGAGAACCCTCTTGACTAAAGCTCCAGCTTACTCTTCCTGATGTTCTTAAGAGCTTCGACATTTATTGCGATGCATCTCGCCATGGACTTGGTTGTGTGCTTATGCAAGAAGGCCGAGTTGTGGCATATGCATCCCTAGCTAGCTGGCCTCATGAAGTTAATTATCCTACTCATGATTTGGAATTGGTGCGTGGTCCATGCATTGAAGATTTGGCGACATTACCTTCTAGGTAATCGCTAGAGATCTACACCGATCATAAAGCTCAAGTACATATTCACTCAACTGATTTGAATATGAGACAAAGAAGATGGCTTGAACTGATCAAGGACTACGACATGGGTATTCATTATCATCCCGTAAAGCCAATGTTGTGGCGCACGCTTTACAGTAAAGTCACAATGCAATCGCATATCCTCTCTACTCTGCCAAAAAGACTTGTGTGCTGATTTTCGCGCTTAAGTCTTGAATTGGTGGGAGCAGTTTCTCGTCACAGATTACAAGTGGAGCCTACCTTAGAATCTCAGATTCTTGAGGCCCAAAGAACCGATGCCGAGGTAGCTTAAATTAAGGAAAACATGAAAGGTGTAAAGCCAACGAAGTTTTTCAAGATGATCGCGTATGATTCGACATCGCAATCGCTTGGTAGTACCGCCGATCCCCATCTAAGAAGTCTAATTTTAGAGAGGCTCATAATTCCAAGTTTTCTACATCCCGGGAGTACCAAGATGTATCAAGATTTAAAGAAAACATTTTGGTGGAGTCAAATGAAAAGGCAAATTGCTCAAGATGTTGTTGAATGTGATATTTGTCAAAGGGTTAAAGTCGAACATCCAAGCCACCGGTACCCTTCACCTTTGC
Organism: Ampelocalamus luodianensis; assembly: GCA_036346255.1. Classification (NCBI taxonomy): domain Eukaryota; kingdom Viridiplantae; phylum Streptophyta; class Magnoliopsida; order Poales; family Poaceae; genus Ampelocalamus; species Ampelocalamus luodianensis. Next base: position 8,841 of record JAYEVH010000326.1, read on the forward strand.
CTATTCCATGCTGGAAGTGGGAAGAGATCGGTATGGATTTTGTGACCGGTCTTCCAAGACTTCCAAAGGGTCCGATGCCATTTGGGTAATCATCGACCGCTTAACTAAAGTGGCCCATTTTATTCCGGCCAGACCGATTTCAATGGCAAGCAACCAGCGAGCTTTATATTGCTAGAATTGTTTGTCTTCATGGTGTTCCTAAGGTCATTGTTTCGATCGTGGTCCTCGCTTCACTTCCCATTTTTGGAATAGCCTTCATCAAAGCTATGGGGATCGAACTTTCTTTCAAGATCGCTACCATCCTCAAACCAGTGGTCGATCGAGAGAGTGAATCAAGTAATGGAAGATCTTCTTCGAGCCTATGTGCTATCTTATAGCAAAGATCGGAGAAATCTTTGCCATTTGTGGAATTTTCCTACAATAATAGCTACCAAGCAAGTATTCAAATGTCACCTTTTGAAGCCTTGTATGGGAGAGCTTGTAGGACTCCATTGAATTGGTCTCGAGTCCGTGAAAGATCATTCTATGGTCCAGACTTGTAAAGGAAGCAGAAGAGCAAGTTCGCTCGATTCGAGATTGTTTGAAAACCGCACGCCTCGCTGAAGAGCTATGCCGATCATCGCCGCCGTGAATTGAGCTTTGAGGTAGATGACCATGTCTATCTTAAAGTGTCACCCATGAAGGGTACTCATCGCTGTGTAAAAGGAAAGCTCGCTACTTATGAGCATCTTGATCTCCAACTCAATGGAACGCAGCAAGAAATTATCACAAGTTCTTATCTGACCACTTCCGAATAATTGCCAAGCGCAATGTAAACAAACAGTAATAATAACACTAGTCATCAAGACAATGGTTGAGCTTATGTGAGGACCCCATTTATTTGGTTTGTAATGCTTAACCAACCACCGGTCCTAGCATCACAAATCAAATAAATCGATCTCGAGATATGTATACTTCCTCAAAGCAAAGATACACCCCTGTACAAAATTAGACATCAACTCCATTCCAAACATAGAGTCCAAACATTACACTACCAAACGGAAGATAAACAAATAGTAAGAGTTATTACGTATATAGGCCGATGTGCCACAAGATACACAAATAACAAGAAAGACAATGGAAGCAAAGTGCCATAAGATGGCTATAAACAAAGCCAATCGGTGTGCCTTCAACCCACAAGGCATCCGACCGACCGCCAAGCCTAGTCGCCCACTAAACGGCAACACAGATACCACGTAAGTGAGGCCCCTGAGGCTCACCTTCTTCCTCTCGCAACAAAAACATTAAGCAAAGCACCTGAGTACAAAGATTGTCTTTGTACCCGCAAGACTCGACGTGTGAACTAATGCACTGCTCATAGACTACATGCAGCTTATTTGGTGGAGGTCATATGTTTCATTTGCATAAAGCCAATTTTCATTTGCAATAATGTAATACACTAGTTTAAAGGCAAGTTTGCAATTCATTTTTAAGATTGAAATAACAAGAAGGATAATAATAACAAAAGCGAAAGATAAACAACCTAGAAGTGACTATCCCAATAGTCACCACACAATAGCACGAATCCCGCATCCGCACCACCCATCAAGTTTTAATTTAAATGTTGTAGTCTAGTTCTCGATAAGCTTATCCAAGCGTGTCCATCACCTAGACGAGGCTATTCGAATAGTTTTTAACCCCGCAGGTGTACCAATGTACCCACACCTCGCATCGCCTTTAAGCCAAAGCACACTTCCAAGGTATGCCGCACTAAGTCCTACGAGACTGTTTCCAATATTGTGTATCAACTACGAGCCGTCAGATGGGTAGAAACACCATACGCTTACATGGTAAAGCCGAAAAGACAACTACCCACTCGTGATAAAGCTTTTCTGACAACTACCATGCTCCCACCTCCGTCCCTCCCGCGACCTCCCGTGACCCGGGACCAATACACGCCAAAGTACTAGGTCAAGAGAGGTCCCATACCCTCTAGTGTGGTTAGCACGCAAAATGCCGGATAACAAAACTCACAAGATGTTCGGTCCTTAATTGACCCTGCACCTTTCCAATACACCCAAAAGATCACACCAATCTTACCATTGTGCCCAAGTCTAAATCATTTTTGTTTTTGGTTTTAGTTTTGCAAGTAAGCATAGCAAATGCTAAAACATAAAGTTGTAGTAAAGTTTGTGTGATCAAGGTTACCGACTAAAGTCGATAACCGCCAGCTTCTACCGATAGCTAAGCATGTCTAAGCAAGTTGACCCGATCTACTAAGTGACAAGAGATCATCCAATGATCTCTAATCACAAAGAAATAACCTAGGCTCGTAGTAGAGATCAATATTTTGTCTACAGGATATGCATCTTACGGATTTAACTAATCAATTTAACACAATTTAAGCAATGCATACATACAGTTGAAACAAAATATTAATCTTTAAAATACTGGGATTAAACATGATCAAATCGCTTGTTCGGATGTCGTTGCTCAATATATGTGAGGATCGTCCTCGTGGTTGCCGCAAATATCGAAGCCTAACGATCGAACATAACAAAGAAATAAGGACGAATAACACCGACAAAACTCAAACATACAACAACACCAAAACAAGCCAAAACTCATACAACAACCTAAGCATGAAATAACAAAATTTAAAAACAGGGAACAAATCATTTTAAGTTATTAGCCATTTCCTATGAATTTTCTAAGCTAAAAACACAACAAGACACTAGTTAATTACTTAACAAATTTTCATGAACAGAAACAGTGTATATAACCTATCCTAATAATTAGTACATTAAAATGACAAATTACAAAATTGGTTTCACTGGATTTGGACAAATATTGAAAGAGATATGCATTTTCTAATCTAGAAGATACATAAAACATCATTTTATTAATTAACAGATTTTTGCACAGAGACATGGATGAAACTAATTTTAGTAAATAATACATTTGAAATGAAAATAAACAGCACTGGATTCATGCAATTTGGATAAAAATTGAATTAGTTATGCATTTTCTAAGTTTAAATGAATTAACAAGGCAATGTAAAACATATTACGAAATACTAAAGCATTAAATCCTTTTTCTACCCACAGCTATCTAGCCCAGACATCGACAATGGCCTCAGCGAAAATGCTGACTGCAACAGACAGACTCGCTAAAGTGACGTCAAGGCGTATTCTAAGAATACGCCTTCGCTTACCAAAGTGCAAACCTAACATACCCACACGCAGAAATACGCTTCCCAACAGAGAAAACGCATTAACAAAACTACACAATCCCTAATCGACACATGGGCCCACATGACGTAGACTCAAAGTGAAATGCAACGTTGGATTAAACGATTTCTAAACGCGACAACCAAAGGGCCCACAAATCGTAGACTCAAGGTAGACATGATTAGAGTCAAACAAATCATCACCGGCGTTCACCGCGAAGCACGGCACGGTGGCGCCGCCGCGAATCGAACTAGCAAACCAGAGGTTTCGGCGAAAGAGTGGTACCTTCGGGTTCGCAAGAACCCAGCGAACTCGATGACGGTGACGCTGAGCCCGATGGTCGACGAGATGAGCTCACGACGAACGGAGGCGGAGAAGAAAGCACGGTCCACGCGAGAAGGCGATACGGGCTTCTAGAAGACTCCGAGAAGGTGTGCTTAAGCTTCGCCAACACCAGAGCAAGAAGCACACGATAATGCCGACGAAGAAAGCTCGAGGTGACCGGAATTTCACGGCGCGAAACCGAGCTTGAGAAGAATTGGTCGACGCCCGCAACGATGCACAAAAGGCGAAACAAGCCCACCGTTAGACTCAAGCGGCATCAATGCGATCCTAAGGGACTAAGTGTCGGGTTAGAAACTCACCGAGCACTAGCAAGCTCGCTGGGCCGCCGCAACCGAGGCGAGACGACGAAGGTGCTCCGGCGATTCATCGACGCCGAGGTCCGGATGGGCAAAATGGAAGCGCGAAGAGAGTAGATCACGCATGGCGTGGTTGCGGAATCAAGGGCGGCGCTAACACGGCGGCGTTGTTTCGGTTCTTCTCCGCCGGAAAGGAAATTTGGGCGGAGAAAACACGAATGGACGCGAAGGGTAGTGGATGGGCTCGGGTGGTAGATGAGATCCCGGCGATGCTTCACGGGCTGACACGAGGACAAAAAGGTGGCAGCGACGAGGGACGTGGCAAGCATGCGCGCACGGCCGTGAGCTCCGGTGAGGTGCGGAGAAGACGAGGTCGATGTTGACAGGTGGGACCCACATGTCGGCGACAGAGCAAAGCGGTGCGAACCGAGGTTCTACTCGATCGGAAGATGCCGACCGTTGGATCCGAGATGGACGGTCGAGATTGATGTATGCATTCGACAGTCGGCGCAAGACGCGACGTGGATCGCTCGATTTGCATCGGACGGTCACGATCGATTGACTCGGGGTGCGCTTAGTTGACGCGACCGAGTCAAGTGGTGCGAGTCGGACTCGAGCCCGAGTTGGTTCGCCCGAGGAACAAGATTTTTAGAATTTGATTTAAAAGACAGAGAAGGTTTGGGGAATTTTTAGAGGTAGCTCCTGAGCTCCAAAAATTTCTAAATTTTTATGGTAGCTACTAGGGACAGAGGACAACCTTGTATAATTTTTCCAGAACTTTTATGCACTGCATTGTTCTAGAGAAAATTCACAAGTTGCTGTACAGGAGTTTGACCAGATTTCAAACAGAGTTGACTTGGCCATTTGAAATAGCAAACAAAATCTAAAAATTGTGAAATAATTCAGGAGGTAGATAGGATGATCAAGATGCTAGGAAAAATAGTTTCAGAGGATGATCACAAGTTTGAAGGCTAGAATTGATAATCAACAATTTCCAATCACAAGAATTAAATTCTACAAATTGGAAATTGCTAGGAAAATTGTAGAAACTTTCAAATGATTTTAAGATACAACAAAAGTTTTTATTTCTCCTCAAAATTTTACATTTGAAATACAAACCCTAAGTTAGGGTGTTACAAATCTCCCCTTACAGAATCTCGCCCGAGATTCTCGATCACCTGGAGAAGAAGGATGGGTAATCGCCGAGACGATCTTCCCGCTCCCAAGTGGCTTCATCCTGAGTGGTTCGACCATCGAACTTTGAGGAACTTGATCACACGGTTCCTCGTTCGCGCTCAGCTTCTTCGAGGATACGAACGGGCGCCACGATAAGACAGATCTTCCCGCACATCGATATTTTCCAATGGTGTTTCTCAACTAGAATACGAGGCACTTCTTCAATTGTGACACATGGAAAACATCATGCACCCCTTCGAGTGTAGCCGGCAACTCCAACTTGTATGCAACGGCTCCCACTTTCTTGATGATGCGATATGGCCCGACATATCGAGGAGCCAGTTTGCCCTTGACACCGAAATGACGATGTCCCTTCAAAGGTGAGACTTTGAGATACACAAAGTCATTGGGCTGGAAACTCAGCTCACGACGACGACGATCTGCATAGCTCTTCTGCCTGGACTGAGCTACGCGCAAGTGCTCACGAATCAACTGCACTTGACTTTCAGCCTCATTGATGGAATCTGGACCAAAGAACTGCCTTTCACCAGTCTCTGACCAGTTCAATGGTGTTCTGCAGCGCCTCCCATACAAAGCCTCAAACGGTGCCATACCGAGACTAGCTCGAAGTCGTTGTTGTAGGAGAACTCGGCAAGTGGTAGGCACTTCTCCCAATTCTTCCCATAGGAAAGAACACAAGCACGAGCATGTCTTCAAGCACTGGTTGACGCGCCCGCCCGACCATCACCGAGGATGATAGGTCGAAATAATGAAAGACGGTCCCCATGGCTTCCTAAAGCGTGCCATAGCCGAAGTGAAAAGAGAGCCACGATTCGACACAATCGCTCGTGGCACACCATGCAAACTCACAATGCGGGATATGTAGAGGTCCGCCAATTTATCGACGCGAGGGCGGTACACACCGCGAAAATGCGCTACCTTCACAATCGATCGATAACAACCCGGATAGCATCCTTCCTCAAGAAGTACGGGTAGACCAGTTGATGAAGTCCATACCAACGAATCCCACTTCCACTCCGGTATGGGCAAGGGTCAAGAAGACTCGCTGACGCCGATGTTTCGCCTTCACGCGACAACATACGTCCGATCCGCAACGAACTCGCAATCTCGCGCTTCATGCGAGTCCACCGTAAATCTCGACGCAGATCTTGGTACATTTTAGTGGCCCCGGATGGATGGACAAAGGCGAATCATGGGCCTCTGAAGAATCAAATCCCGCAACTCCGGACCTTTGGGACCACAAGACGCTGCCCAAACCATACAACACCGTGCTCATCTTCTCGGAAACACTTGGCCGATCCACCCTTGATATTCTCGCTGATTTTACCCACACCATCATCCGATTGTCGTGGTCGCTTGATTTGATCCACCAAGGTTGGTTGCACAACCAAGGCGCAAGGGAACCATGTTCAACCAAACCCAAGTTGAGACGCTGAAACTCGCCAAGAAGTGGTGTTGTCGCTCTTGGATCATCGAGTATTGCAATACACCTTTCGCTAAGTGCATCAAGAACTACATTGGCCTTGCCGTGATGATATCAATACCCATATCATAATCTTTGATCAATTCTAGCCATCTCCTCCGCTCGAGGTTCGGATCCGCCGGGTGAACAGTATTTCAAGCTCTTGTGATCGGAATACACCTCACGCCGTTACCGATCGATAATGCCGCCAAATCTTGAGCGCATGCACCACAAAGAACCAACTCTAAATCATGGGTGGATAGTTGAGCTCATGAGGCCTCAATGCCTAGATGCATAGGCGAACGCTTGCCTTCCCGCATAAGAACACATCCGAGTCCCCGACGAGAGGCATCGCAATAAATATCAAGCTCTTGTGGATATCGGGAAGAGTAAGGACTGAGTCGAAGTCAATCGCCGCTTGAGCTCCCAAAGCTCTCATCACAAGCGAGGACCATACAAACTTCTTGTCCTTCTTGAGCAATTCACCATCGGCTTTGCGATCTTGGAGAAGTTCTCGATAAAGCGCGATAGTAGCCCGCTAAACCAAGAAAACTCCGCACATCGCTGATCGACTTGGTGGCCCAAGATAGAACATCACGACTTTGCTGGGATCCACAACTATTCCTCCAAATTGAAAGAACATGGCCCAAAAATGCCACTTCCTTCAACCAGAACTCACATTTGTCGAACTTCGATATACAACGATGCTCCCGCAACTTGCCCAAAACAATCTTCGATGCTCAAGATGCTCGCTTCATCTTGGAATAGATAAGAATGTCATCAATAAAAACCACCACAAATTTGTCCAAATACTCCATGAATACGAATTCATAAGGTTCATGAACAACGCCGAGCATTGGTCAAACCGAAGACATGACGGTGTACTCGCATGTGCCATAACGAGTAGTGAAAGCCGTCTTCGAATATCCTCACCGATCCGGACTTGATGATAGCCCGATCTCGATCAATCTTGAGAACACCGAGCTCCGCACAACCGGTCAAAAAGATCATCAATGCGGGCAGAGGATATTTGTTCTTCACCGCCACTTCATTGAGAGGACGGTAATCAACACACATGCGCAAAGTCTTGTCCTTCTTCTTCACAAAGATCACCGGACAACCCCAAGGAGATGAACTGGGACGGATGAAACCCTTTGCTTGGAGCTCACCAAGCTGCTTCTTCAATTCTTCTAGCTCATTGGGAGGCATCCGACACGGCGCTTCAAATCGGGCAAGACGGCAGAACTCGATGGCAAACTCAAGATCTCGAACCGAGGCATCCTGCAAATCTTCAGGAAAGACATCCACAAAGTCAGATACTATGGGAACATCTTGAATTTGCAAGGCTGGCTTTGCTTCTAATGCACATAGACACGGCCCCAAGCCGTGGCGAAACCCGACTTGCTCACCCAAAGGCCGGTAAGATAGACAATCTTCCTGGCACAATCGATTTGCCCCAAGTGTTGGGACAACCAATCCATGCCAAGAATCACATCCAGACTCGCTGAACTGAGCAGAATGAGATTTGCCAAAAATCCCACTCCTTCAACTATGATAGGAACATCCCGACACTGTAAATCAGCTCTCATTTCCGACCCCGGAGAGCGGATGAGCAAAGGAACTTCCAAAGGAACACAGTGAAGACCACTAGCAGCAGCAAATGATCTTGAAATAAAAGAATGCGATGCTCCAGAATCAAATAATACTGCAGCAGGACGAGAATTGACAAGAAGTGTACCAATCACGACATCCGCGCCCCGAGCCTCCTCACCGAAAGGTGGTTCACTCGACCGCCGCCGCACTCGGGTCTTCGATCATCTTCCGTCGCGGTGACCGCTCCTCGCCCGCGTCCTCCATTAGGACGAGGGGCCGCCGCAACACTCGAGGCGTGCATTCGCATAATGGCCCTTGTTGTGGCAATAAAACAAATCACCTCGGCCGCCGGATTGCGGAGACCGCTCGCTGCTGGATCGCAGCGCACGTGGTGAAACACGCGGCCGCGGTGGGCGAGGAGCTGGTGCAGATGGTCTCGGCGCCGGTGGAGCAAAAGAACGGCCATCGGTGCCGCCCACCGAGGACTAACGAGGCGGTGTGAGTAGACCGATGCGCCTCCCATTTGCGCTGCGGGACTCGCCACGCTTTGCCTTATGCTCGCAACGATGGCCTTATCTACCAAGGCTCGAAAGTCGAGAAGTCCACAATGGATAGCTTGTCCCGCAGCTCCTCTGACAAGCCATCCATAAACTTCTCCGCTAGCCTCATCTCGAGGCCACCTCACCCGAGCATAACGAGCCGGATGATTGAACTCGCATGTGCACTCCGTCACGATTTGCGCCCTTGCTTGAGCGCGAGGAACTCCTTTTTCTTCAGCTTCATCGGGCCATCCGGGATGTGGGCCCGACGAAAGTCGATCGAACTCCTCCCACGCGACCACATGGCCCGCGGCCGCATGGCGAGATAGTTCTCCCACCATGAGAGTGCCGCGCCTCAAGCGGTGGGACGCGAAGAGTGCCTTATCTCGCGCCGACATCGAGCTATGTTGAGCTTTCGCCAACCATGCGCAGCCAATCGTCCGCATCGAGAGGGTCCTCGAGCGGAGAAAGTCGGTGGTCGCGCACGGAGGAACTCGCAAGTCCCCGCGAGTCCGTGGCCGCCACCACGGCAGGAGTGGAGGTATTCCTAGCAATAACCTCCAAGATGCGCTGTCTGGTCCATGCGGTTTCGCCGACCGAGCGAGAACCTCACCATGGTCTGAGGAGGGGAAGCTCCTCATCATGACCACTGGCCGACCGCCACGCTGCTCTCCCGCCATCCTGCTTTACTAAGACAAGTTAGCAACAAATTTAAGAGCAAGAAAGCCAAAATTCATGAAAGCAAAGACAAAACAAACACAAGACTTTTAAGATAAAGTTCGACCGACAAAAATCAGACACATAACTACTCCCTTTACATCTTACCCTATTATCCCCACAAGTTTTAGTTGGATTAAACTTCATGGTTCTCCCCAAACTAATTCCACCGGTAGTAACTATCTTTTGAAAGGTGAAGAGAGAAACCAAGTTTCAAAACTTAAATTAGAGTAAGATGAGAGTAGAAAGCTAAGATAGGTAAGGAATAAAATCTGAGAATCTGCCTAGGTTTTCATAAACCTTTTTATGATTTGAAGATAAGACTTTCAAAATATCCTAAGGACGACTATGCTTGGGTTACTACGGTCGAATGGCTCGATACCAACTTTGTGAGGACCCAGTTTATTAGGTTTGTAATGCTTAACCAACCACCGGTCCTAGCATCACAAATCAAATAAATCGATCTCGAGATATGTATACTTCCCTAAAGCAAGATACACACCCTGTACAAAATTAGACATCAACTCCATTCAAAACATAGAGTCCAAACATTACACTACAAACGGAAGATAAACAAATAGTAACAATATTATGCATATAGGCCGATGTGCCACAAGATACACAAATAACAACAAAAGACAGCGGAAGCAAAAGTGCCATAAGATGGCTATAAACAAAGCCAATCGCTGTGCCTTCAACCCACAAGGCATCCGACCGACCGCCAAGCCTAGTCGCCACCCACGGCGACAAAGACACCACGTAGTGAGGCCCCGAGGCTCACCTTCTTCCTCTCGCAACAAAACATTAAGCAAAGCACCGAGTACAAAGATTGTCTTTGTACCCGCAAGACCGACGTGTGAACTAATGCACTGCTCATAGACTACATGCAGCTTATTTGGTGGAGGTCATATGTTTCATTTGCATAAAGCCAATTTTCATTTGCAATAAGGTAATACGCTTTAAAGGCAAGTTTGCAATTCATTTTTAAGATTGAAATAACAAGAAGGATAATAATAACAAAAGCGAAGGATAAACAACCTAGAAGTGACTATCCCAATAGTCACCACAACAATAGCACGAATCCCGCATCCGTACTCACCCATCAAGTTTTAATTTAAATGTTGTAGTCTAACTCTCGATAAGCTTACCCAAGCGTGTCCATCACCTAGGACGAGGCTATTCGAATAGTTTTAACCCCGCAGGGTGTACCATGTACCCACACCTCGCATCGCCTTTAAGCCAAAGCACACTTCCAAGGTATGCCGCACAACTAAGTCCTACGAGACTGTTTCCAATATTGTGTATCAACCCGAGCCGTCAGTATGGGTAGAAACACCATACGCTTACATGGTAAAGCCGAAAGACAACTACCCACTCGTGATAAAGCTTTTCTGACAACTACCATGCTCCCACCTCCGTCCCTCCCGCGACCTCCCGCGACCCGGACCGATACACGCCAAAGTACTAGGTCAAGAGAGGTCCCATACCTCTAGTGTGGTTAGCACGCAAAATGCTGGATAACAAAAACTCACAAGATGTTCGGTCCTTAATTGACCTGCACCTTTCCGCCACACCCAAAAGATCACACCAATCTTACCATTGTGCGCGTCTAAATCATTTTTGTTTTTGGTTTTAGTTTTGCAAGTAAGCATAGCAAAATGCTGAAACATAAAGTTGTAGTAAAGTTTGTGTGATCAAGGTTACCGACTAAAGTCGATAACCGCCCAGTCCTACCGATAGCTAAGCATGTCTAAGCAAGTTGACCCGGATCTACTAAGTGACAAGAGATCATCCAGCGATCTCTAATCACAAAGAAATAACCTAGGCTCGTAGTAGAGATCAATATTTTGTCTACAGGATATGCAGCTACGGATTTAACTAATCAATTTAACACAATTTAAGCAATGCATACATACAGCTGAAACAAAATATTAATCTTTAAAATACTGGGATTAAACATGATCAAACTGCTTGCCTGGATGCTGTTGCTCAATATGCTGCGAGGATCGTCCTCGTGGTTGCCGCAAATATCGAAGCCTCAACGATCGAACATAACAAAGAAATAAGGACGAATAACACCGACAAAACTCAAACATACAACAACACCAAAACAAGCCAAAACTCATACAGCAACCTAAGCATGAAATAACAAAATTTAAAAACAGGGAACAAATCATTTTAAGTTATTAGCCATTTCCTATGAATTTTCTAAGCTAAAAACACAACAAGACACTAGTTAATTACTTAACAAATTTTCATGAACAGAAATAGTGTATATAACCTATCCTAATAATTAGTACATTAAAAATGACAAATTACAAAATTGGTTTCACTGGATTTGGACAAATATTGAAAGAGATATGCATTTTCTAATCTAGAAGATACATAAAACATCATTTTATTAATTAACAGATTTTTGCTACAGAGACATGGATGAAACTAATTTTAGTAAATAATACATTTGAAATGAAAATAAACAGCACTGGATTCATGCAATTTGGATAAAAATTGAATTAGTTATGCATTTTCTAAGTTTAAATGAATTAACAAAGCAACGTAAAACATATTACGTAAATACTAAAGCATTAAATCCTTTTTCTACCCACACTATCTAGCCCCGACATCGACGACAATGGGCACGCGAAAATGTCGACAGAGCAACAGACACCACGAAAGTGACGTGAAGGCGTATTCTAAGAATACGCCTTCGACTACCAAAGTGCAAACCTAACATACCCATTACAGAGAAATACGCTTCCCAACAGAGAAAACGCATTAACAAAACTACACAATCCCTAACTGACATTCTGGGCCCACATGACAGAGACTCAAAGTGAAATGCAACGGTTAGATTAAACGATTTCTAAACGCGATTAACCGCAAGGGCCCACAAGACGAGACTCAAGGTAGACATGATTAGAGTCAAACAAATCATCACCGGCGGTTCACCGGCGAGCACGGCACGGTATGGCGCCACAAGAACCGAACTAGCAAACCAGAGGTTTCGGCGAAAGAGTGGTACCTTCGGTTCGCAAGAACCTAGCGAACTCGATGACGGTGACGCGGAGCCCGATGGTCGACGGAGATGAGCTCACGACGACCGGAGGCGGAGAAGAAAGCACGGTCCACGCGGAGAAGGCGATACGGGCTTAGAAGACTCGGAAGGTGTGCTTAAGCCGCCTCAACACCGTGAGCAAGAAGCACACGATAATGCCGACGAAGAAAGCCCGAGGTGACCGGAATTTCCACGCGCGAAACCGAGCTTGAGAAGAATTGGTCGACGCCCGCAACGATGCACAAAAGGCGTAAACAAGCCCACCGTTAGACTCGATTGCATCAATGCGATCCTAAGGGACTAAGTGTCGGCTAGAAACTCACCGAGCACTAGCAAGCTCGCAGGCCGCCGCAACCGAGGCGAGACGACGAAGGTGCCTCTGGCGATATCATCGACGCCGAGGGTCCGGATGGGCAAAATGGAAGCGCGAAGAGAGTAGATCACGATGGCGTGGTTGCGGAATCAAGGGCGGCGCTAACACGGCGGCGTTGCTCTCGGTTCTTCTCCCACGGACAGAAATTTGGGCGAGAAAACACGAATGGACGCGAAGGGTAGTGGATGGGCTCTGGGTAGATGAGATCCCGCGATGCTTCACGGCCGACACGAGGACAAAAAGGTGGCAGCGACGAGGACGGGCAAGCATGCGCGCACGCCGTGAGCTCCGGTGAGGTGCGGAGAAGACGAGGTCGATGCCGACAGTGGGACCCACATGTCGCCGATGGAGCAAAGCGGTGCGAGCGAGGTTCTACTCGATCGGAAGATGCCGACCGTTGGATCCGAGATGGACGGTCGAGATTGATTTATGCATTCGGACAGTCGGTTGCAAGACGCGACGTGGATCGCTCGATTTGCATCGGACGGTCACGATCGATTGGACTCGCGGCGTGCGCTTAGTTGACGCGACCGAGTCAAGTGGTACGAGTCGGACTCGAGCCCGAGTTGGTTCGGGCCCGAGGAACAAGATTTTTAGAATTTGATTTAAAAGACAGAGAAGGTTTGGGGAATTTTTAGAGGTAGCTCCTGAGCTCCAAAAATTTCTAAATTTTTATGGTAGCTACTAGGGACAGAGGACAACCTTGTATAATTTTTCCAGAACTTTTTATGCAATGCATTGTTCTAGAGAAAATTCACAAGCTGCTGTACAGTGAGTTTGACCAGATTTCAAACAGAGTTGACTTGGCCATTTGAAATAGCAAACAAAATCTAAAAATTGTGAAATAATTCAGGAGGTAGATAGGATGATCAAGATGCTAGGAAAAATAGTTTCAGAGGATGATCACAAGTTTGAAGGCTAGAATCTGATAATCAACAATTTCTAATCACAAGAATTAAATTCTACAAATTGAAATTGCTAGAAAATTGTAGAAACTTTCAAATGATTTGAAGATACAACAAAAGTTTTTATTTCTCCTCAAAATTTTACATTTGAAATACAAACCCTAAGTTAGGGTCACATACTACCAATTGAACTACTCAATCACTCTCAGAGGTGCATGATACTTTTCATGTGTCTCAATTGAAGAAATGCCTTCGTGTTTCTATTGAGGCAACTGCTTATGAGCATCTTAATCTCCAACCTGACCTTTCATATCAAGAACAACCAGTGCGTATCCTCGACACAATGGAACGCAGGACAAGAAATCGATCTTGTCAAGTTCTTGAAAATTCATGGGCTAATCATTATGAGGATGAAGCCACTTGGGAGCGCAAGATCTCGATATGATTGAGCACCCCATCTTTTGTTGTTTAGTACTTTCCTTTGAATCAAGAAAGGAAAGTTTAAACAAAGCAATGTAAACAAAGATGTAATAATAACTGATGTTAGATTTCCTTATAAATCGTTTTCACTTCACTTCTTCCTAATCTTTAACCTATTCCAAATCTCAGGGACGAGATTTTCTTAAGGGGGGTAGGTTTGTAACAGCCCCAATTTTATAAACAGTAATTAAATGCTTTATGAACAGTAATGAGATACTGTTCATAGCATTACTGCTCATGTTTACACTTTAAAAGATGTTACAAGTTAAAACCTTCCTTTTTAGCCAAAACCCTAAAGAACCATTTGAAGTCTTAAAGGAATACAAGATAAAACTTGTATTATGACTGGGAAGTATTTTTATTAAAGCCTAGATAAATTATCTTGGCTAAAAATATTTTTGTTGCATTTTTAGAAATTATTTGGGCTTAAAGAAAAATTTATTGTCTTTAAATAAATATTTTCGGCCTGGAATCAATATTTATGTATTTTACAAAGTGAAAATGTGGTTTATAAAATTTATCTGGGAAATATATCATCCCAGTAGCTTACAGTAAAAATTTCATGATTTTATAAATTTATTTGCTATTTTTAAAAGCCCAGTCAAACCTTGGAGTATTTGAATAAGGTTCTGGTCAACTAAACCGGTCTAAACCCAAATTCAGCACTGTAGCAACTCAAGCCATGTGGTTGGGTCCAACCGAATCAATTTGGTCTGGCTCGGTCACGTTCGGGCGCAAGCCCAAAACTCCACGCGTGATATGAGCCGTTGATCTTCAATCGAACGGGCGAAGCTATAACACCCCGCGAGCCGCCCGTGTGCATCTTAATCTCCGCCGTTGGATCTTGATCTACCGAGCGAGATCGATGTGTGCACCGGACAACTCCGATCCCTATTCAATCTCCACCGTTCATTTCCAATCCAACAGCGCACCCCTTTTCGTTTTAAACTTAAAGGCGCACTTTTATTTGAGCCGTTAGATTCAAATCCTACGGCTTTTCCTTTTACCGCGTGTTATAAAGCCCGCACTCCTCGGGCCGTTGGATCTTCATCGTGGTCCAGATTTGTGTATGCATTCGACGACTCCGATCCTCACGATCGCAGCCATTCATTATTGATCTAACGGCGCCGCTTATTCCAATTTGAAATCGAGGCGCGTTTAAGCGGCCTTTGATTTCAATCCACGACACCTTTTTGACCGTGGGCCTTTAAAGCCCAAAATCGGTGGATCGTTGGATTTCAATCGTAAGGTCCATATGAGTGTATGCAATCGACCATCCGGTTCAACTTTCCATCCCGACCGTAGAAATCAAATCCAAGGGTGTTGCGCCATCGCATCTAAAGGAGGTGACGTGTATTCTTTAGCCGAGCGTTGGATTTCAATCCAACGCCCGCATTTGAAAGTGGATCTCAAGATTCCTTTAAGCTCGCTTTTAATCCCGATCGGCCGATCTAGATCGTGCGGTCCATATTAATCGTACCGATTCAAATCATTTAATCTATCTATTTATCACAAATACCATTTCCAATCGGACACGACATTCGCTTGAGCTTTTTGAAGAAGCGCGACGGCCGAGGATGACAAAGGGCCCACATGTCATATTTTGCCTCCCTTCTTCCTTATCTCTGCAGCAGCCATTTTTGTGAGCAGAGGAGAGGATTTATCCAAAGATTATGCACTAATTTTTGGATGTTTAGCTAAATGGACACCTCATCAACTCTAGATCTTTCCCTCTTGCCCTGTAGCTCAACATCCATATATAAACCCTAGCTTTTGCTATTTCCATTGTTGACCGAAGCAGCTTATCCTCCATTGTTGGCCAGTGGAGTTCCTGCTCTTGTTCCTTTTGCTTATCCATCCTAAAACTCTGGTTCCACCTTGCAATAAAGATTGGTCATCTTTTGTAGGTTAAATCCAGAGTTTATTTCTCTGTCAATCATCATCGGTTTTCAGAGTCTTTGTCTCCTTTCCCATCCTGGTAAGCTAAAAACCCTAGTTATGACATCTTGGGCATCTTAAGGACTTTAGAAGCTGCTGTGAATCATTCCTTTGAGCATCAGTAGCTTCAACTTGCTTCATCTGAAAAGTTGTTATTATACCTTTTCGGTTTTCCATGTCATTTCCAAGGCCTAGGGTTTCTCCTATCAACTTGTTATCCTAATCAGGTTTAGACTAAACCCTAGTAGCATAACAAGTTATTCTTTTAATCTTTGTTATCATCTATTTAGGTTGATAACAGAAATCTGCCTCTGTTCTCTTTTGTCGGCTCAACCGACAAAATAGGTTTTTCTTTAGCTTTTGAAATCTAATCGATTAGGGTTAGCTTAAGGTTGGTTTGGGATATTAATTACCCTAAAAGATCATGCTAAGTTTAATTTATGAACTTTTGCATGTTCTATTTTCCTTTTTCCAAAAATTGCAATCTATCCTGTTTTCAGCTCTTTTAAAATCTGAAAACTCGAA
The DNA here is from genome assembly GCA_036346255.1 of Ampelocalamus luodianensis. Lineage (NCBI taxonomy): Eukaryota > Viridiplantae > Streptophyta > Magnoliopsida > Poales > Poaceae > Ampelocalamus > Ampelocalamus luodianensis. The sequence continues at coordinate 25,475 of JAYEVH010000326.1, forward strand.
CTTTGCACTAAACCTAGTTTCATCTTTTGAAAAAAAGAGTTAATAAAATGGGTTATTATCACTATTATGGGTAGTTATGGCTTAAGCATACTGTAATCATGCACTTCAGCATTGATCATGCATATTTCTTCCATTTTGGACTTATTGTCGCTTTAGTATTTATTGGATCTTATTGCTTCTTTTAGAATCGTTCTGTTGAGGCAATTGAGTATATTTCGAGCAACCCGAACTCGCAATGTATGTATTACTATCAAGGCAAGCATCCTCTTTGCACCATATTGATCCCAAATTTTGTACAATAGCTTTTACAAATCCAAAGTGATAGCTGTGCATGCTATTTTTCCAAAGTACAAAATGTGATCTGTTAGTAGTTAGCTATGACCAAACATGATGGATTACCTCAATTGTCACCATACACTTAACCCTAGCATAGTATCGTATATCATAAGCTATATTTTCAGTTTTAGCTTAGACATGCGCCTAGAGATTTTAGAGTTTGACAAGCATATCTTGTCAAACATGGGAATCACAATCAACTATTGTTATTTTAAACTCTTTGTCCAGCTTTAAATCAGTCTTGTATTTGAAATTCAAATTGATCTCGACAAGAGGAAGCTAGTGATGGTGCTTTTGTGCACGAGATTGGGTTTTGTGGTGGACTTGTCCGGTTAATTAAGGACCGAACTCGACTATTCGTTCAAGTCCCCACGCATTTCCACATGCAGTGTATGGGCGCTGCTTGGTTAAGTAAAATGTTGAGACTATTGAGTTGGAAACAGAGAGTAAGGATATGTGTATTGACCTTGTATGGCATAGATGCTCTAGTCCGAGGACCGTTTTATGCCATGTGAGCTTGTATGTCAATATCGATGTTCTTAGGAGGGTGAGGGCGTATATGTGCCTCGTCGCATATACGATACCTTAATGGTGCCGATAGCATTCTACTCGGGTAGGGAACCCATTCGCATTAAATTGTTTGGATCGGCACATCGACGCAACATGTGTGCCCGGTTAGGCGATGCTATCGGGCCGTTGTTTGCGGGATCACCACACATGGGGTCCAACTCAATAGTGTTGGCTTGTTGAAAATACCAAATCTTAGTTTCCTGGCCGGCATACCAAAGGAAGTATGTCATCATTCGAGGCATCAAGGCAACGGGCTAGCTAAGTCATGTGGGTAAGATGTACACCCCGCAGGTATAAACTGTTCGAATAGCCGTGTCCACGGCCATGGACGATAACTTGAATTGATGTCACCTGATAGAAGTTTTGATTTTCAAAATGTGGTTTTGGTTTATTTTCGGTTTGCATGAGGGAATCATGCAATCGCATCGCTTACTTTTATGTCATTTACTTACTGCTTTAAGCAAACTTTGATTTATTAAATTGCTTTATCAAAATTTAGCCTTTGTAGGTTAAGATGTATTGCTTTATGCAAATTTGAACCTTTATACCTTCTGTTGTAACCTTATGCATGTAAAAACTCTACTCCTTTGAATAGGCTCTAATAACCACTTTCTTTAATTAGTTTGTGTAAGACTTGCCGAGTACCTTCCGTACTCAAGGTGCTATCACCTATTGTTGCGGTGAGGACGGTTTCCTTTATGAAGTACCGTTAGCGCCGATCGGTGACGCTAACGAGTAACGCCATTTCTTTCCTCCACGCAATTGCTCTGCGGGTGGATGAGGCCATTGGTGGACTTTTTCGCTTTATTTTGCTTCCACGTTGAATATGTTGTAGTGACCAAGTCACTCTATATTGTAGTACTAAACCCGAATGTTGTAAACTTATGTTTAATTATGCAAATGTATGACTTGTATGTATATGATGCAATGTTGTTAAAGGATATATATATGCAATGGTCATTGATCCCGGGAACCATTGTGAGATATATATATCCGGGATCTGCTTATTGGAATTGTTACTTGTTGAATTTATACCTTTAGCATGATCTTTAATTGAGGGAAGATCTTGTTCCTTCATTAATAATCATGTTACTGTATGAATTTAATTAAGTACATTTCCAATAATCCGGGGAGCCCACAGCGTTGGTATCAGAGCATACGTTGCCTGTAGGTTAGAAGTAGCCTGGCCGAAATAATTAGAGAGTTTCCTGATAAAATTATTTTTAAACAGTACTGTATTTTCGAAAGCTTAAGTATGACATCTTTTATTCCTTATCCTCCTTAATGTCACTTCTTGCCCAACTCTCTGTTGGTTTATTTAAAAGTGAATTGCTTCTTATCTTGCCCTTTTGCCTATAGATGAGCGGTTGGTACTTGGTCAAGGAGACTCGAGCTGAAGATGTTGATGGGTTCCCAGCATTACTTCGGGACATGATGTGGCGCTCCAATTTCACCTATCAGCCGGAGTATGCCATTTATCGACGAGATCGAGGACCAGGGATGGAGGAGTACCGTGCCTTCATCAATGTCATCGCTAGGCACGTAGCCGGCAGTGTTCCTTACTGTGTCCAAGCACTTGCCACCTCTGAGGCTATGGCAGTTCAGGAAGCTGCAAGTAGGATGATGAGCCTTCTTCGTCATGATTTGACGGAATTGTCTCAACCACCCTACGACCACTTCCCGAATCAAGGTCCTACCTCCGAAGTGAACATGTTTGCTGAGATACAGTTTGGCGAAGACCCCCAGGTGCGACAGTTGGCAAGGATGGTCCGCATCATGGACCAAATCCATATTTGCCTTGTGAGGGAGCTATGGGAAAATAGGCATCGCCTTAATGAGGCCCGTGAGTACCGCTTCTTGGAGTCAACATGAACGCGCTCTCGCAACGTGCTTTATGGTGACAACGAGACCTCTCCCGCCGCCGCCGCACCACCTCTTTACCGACTTCCAGTGGCCGGTGCGTGCACTTTATGGACAAGCGCGCCAAGCCCGATGATCGCATGCTTTCCTCGCACTCTGCGGATCGCACCTCTGGAGGTCATCACCATCGTTGGGTTCCCGAGGCGACTCATTAGCCCGTTGGATCTCGTTGATACGGTTCCCCGAGCTCATCTTTTGAATGAGTTTCCGGTGAACTTTGACCGGGATCTCTACGCTAGCACCTCAATGATGAACCCTCGTGGTTGAGTGTCTTTTAGTCTAGTAGTTGCCCTTAAATAAATTGTATGTAATAGGGCAGTAGTATTTTGTACAAAGTATGTAAGTTCAACTTTCGGTTTGTAATCTGACATTATGGCCGACTATAATGTAAGACTAGAACCGAAATTTTTGTTGTATATATATGAAGTTTCTGGTTTGGTGTTAACTTGAATGCATAACATAACATGATGCATTATATGTACAGTGTTTGTTTTTTTTTTCTAATTGCAACCTTGTTTGTGTTTGCCGAGTATGTCCTTGTTGTGTTGTTAACCATGGTGTGGTAACAGGATGACAGGACCTACTACTCGTGCGCAAGCGCAACAAGGGAGGGGCATGTCGACTCCCATGCCTCATTCTCAGGGAGGGCCGACTGAACCCTCCAGCTCTCATGGTCCGCAAGGTGGTCCCCAGGAAGAGGAGCTTCCTCCACCACCTTCGATGGCCGATGTGCTCATGCAAATTGAGCGCAACCGGATGGACCAGACGCGCATCTTGGAGCAGATTGCGCGCAATACTTCTTCTCCTGTTGCATCAGCCGTCAGAGCAGGAGGCCACCATGTGCAGGGCAGTCTTGCTGACTTTCAGCGGACTAACCCGCCGGTGTTCTCCAGTTCTCAGGATCCCATGGAAGCTGAGGATTGGCTTCGGACCATTGAGAAGAAGCTTTTGATTGCTCAATGTTCCGAGAGGGAAAAGGTTCTTTTTGCCAGTTATCAGCTCGATGGGCCAGCTAGCATATGGTGGGATAATCTTCTTGCCATTCAACCTGCTGGACATGTCCCTACTTGGGATGAGTTCGTGGAAGCTTTTCGCGAAGCTCATATTCCTGAAGGGGTCATGATGATCAAGCAACAAGAATTTCTCGCTCTCAAGCAAGGGCAAAAGTCTGTGACCGAATATCTTCATGAGTTCAACTTCCTTGCCAGATATGCCCCTGATGACGTTTCGACTGACCTTCGTCGTCGAAACCGGTTCTTGAATGGGCTATCTCAAGAAGCGCAAATGGCGGTGGCTTTGCATGACTTCGTAAATTTCTCTCATTTGGTCAATAAAGCAATTGTGGCCGAGAGTAAGAGCAAGGCGTTGGAGGAGTCACACAGCGACGCCGACTTCTCGCTTATTCCGGTGGCAGCTCACCAAGGCCTCGTATGTGGTTGTCTAGACCACCACGAGCACCACTCCATTTTCACCAAGGCCACGGTGTTTGCCCTCGTCCATCTCCTCCCACCGGTCGATCCAGACCAAGTGGAAATCAGCCCGCCCCTGTTAACAATGTTAACCCGGGTTATCTGCTTTCATTGTGGTCGTCCGGGCATTATGCCAACAAGTGTGTGGCAAAGCGGCAAGGATTGCCTCTGCTCGACCATATCCAAAGGCACATGCGGCCAGCCCCTCTTCGCAGAGGCCCCTATCAAAGCCGATCCGCCCACCGTGGACATGTGAACCAGATCATCTGCTGAAGAGGCTACCGATACACTGGTTGTTATGGGTATGCTCCTAGTTAATTTCAGTCCAATCATTGCTTTATTTGACTCGAGCATCTCATTCTTTGTTAGCAATCATTTTGTTGATCAACATCAGTTAGATATGCATACCCTCCAACCATCTTTTATTATTCAATCACCTGGGTCGGTCTTTAAAACCGATCAGATCTGCTATGGGGTCAACATAACAATCCTTGGGGTAAAGTTTTTAGCAAATCTAATTGTGATTGACTCTAAAGGGTTGGACGTCATTTTGGGTATGGATTGGTTGTCCAAGAACCAGGGTCAAATCAATTGTTCCCAGCGGTCTATTTCTATGACCAATGCAGACGGTATTCGAGTTGTTTACCATTCCAAAACAATTGGCTCTCACCTTTGTGCTCACCAAGTTGATACCACTCCTTCTTTGGAGTTAGTACCAATTGTTAGTGAGTATGCTGATGTTTTTCCTGAAGACCTTCCCGGATTGCCACCAGACCGGGAAGTGGAGTTTGTTATTGAACTCGCTCGAATCGCCCGATATCCGTGGAGTCCGTATCGAATGCCCACAATGAGTTGGTGGAAATGAAGAAGCAACTCGGAGAATTGCTTGACAAAGGATTTATTCGACCGAGCTCCTCACCTTGGGGATGCCCGGCAATCTTTGTCAAAAAGAAAGACAACACTTTACGGATGTGTGTGGATTACCGTCCGTTAAATGAGGTCACTATCAAGAACAAATATCCTCTGCCTCGAATTGATGATCTTTTTTATCAGTTGGTTGGTGCCCGCGTCTTTTCAAAGATTGATTTGAGGTCGGGCTATCATCAAATCAAGGTTAGAGCTGAGGACATTCCTAAAACAGCTTTTTCTACTCGTTACGGTTTATACGAGTATACTGTCATGTCCTTTGGTCTGACCAATGCTCCAGCTTATTTTATGAATCTTATGAATTCGGTGTTCATGGAGTTCTTGGATAAGTTTGTTGTCGTGTTCATTGACGACATCCTTATTTATTCCAAGTCTGATAAGGATCATGAACAACATTTGCGACTTGTGCTGGAAACGCTTCGTCGGCATCGATTATATGCTAAGTTCAGCAAGTGTGCTTTCTGGCTCAGAGAGGTTGCATTTTTGGGGCATGTGTTATCGGAAGGAGGCATTGCTGTTGATCCAAGCAAAGTGCAAGATGTACTAAATTGGAAGCCTCCCAAAAGTGTCCCAGAGATCCGAAGTTTTCTTGGACTTGCGGGTTATTACCGCAGGTTCATTGAAAATTTCTCCAAAATTGCTAGACTCTCGACTCGGCTCTTGCAGAAAGAGAAGAAATTTGAATGGTCAGCTAAATGTGAAGAGAGTTTTCGGCTTCTGAGAACCCTCTTGACTAAAGCTCCAGTTCTTACTCTTCCGGATGTTCTTAAGAGCTTCGACATTTATTGCGATGCATCTCGCCATGGACTTGGTTGTGTGCTTATGCAAGAAGGCCGAGTTGTGGCATATGCATCCCGGCAGTTGCGCCCTCATGAAGTTAATTATCCTACTCATGATTTAGAATTGGCTGCCGTGGTCCATGCATTGAAGATTTGGCGGTATTACCTTCTAGGTAATCATTGTGAGATCTACACCGATCATAAAGTTCAAGTACATATTCACTCAATCTGATTTGAATATGAGACAAAGAAGATGGCTTGAACCGATCAAGGACTACGACATGGGTATTCATTATCATCCCGTAAATCCAATGTTGTGGCAGATGCTTTAAGCGTAAATTCACAATGCAATCGTGCATATCTTCTCTACTGCTAAAAAGACTTGTGTCTCGACTTTCTACGCTTAAGTCTTGAATTGGTGGGAGCGGGTTTCTCATTGCATTACATGTGGAGCCTACCTTAGAATCTCAGATTCTTGAGGCCCAAAGAACCGATGCCGAGGTAGCGAAATTAAGGAAAACATGAAAGGTGTAAAGCCAACGAAGTTTTTCAAGATGATCGCGATGATTCGATATCGCAATCGCTTGGTAGTACTCACGATCCCCATCTAAGAAGTCTAATTTTAGAGAGGCTCATAATTCCAAGTTTTCTACATCCCGGGAGTACCAAGATGTATCAAGATTTAAAGAGAACATTTTGGTGGAGTCAAATGAAAAGGCAAATTGCTCAAGATGTTGTCGAATGTGATATTTGTCAAAGCGTTAAAGTCAACATCCAAGCCACCGGTACCCTTCACCTTTGCCTATTCCACGCTGGAAGTGGGAAGAGATCGGTATGGATTTTGTGACTGGTCTTCCCAAGACTTCCAAAGGGTTTGATGCCATTTGGGTAATCATCGACCGCTTAACTAAAGTGGCCCATTTTATTCCTGGCCAGACCGATTTCAATGGCAAGCAACCAGCGAGCTTTATATTGCTAGAATTGTTTGTCTTCATGGTGTTCCTAAGGTCATTGTTTCGACCGTGGTCCTCGCTCACTTCCCATTTTTGGAATAACCTTCATCAAAGCTATGGGATCGAACTTTCTTTCGATCGCTACCATCCTCAAACCAAAGTGGTCGACCGAGAGAGTGAATCAAGTAATGGAAGATCTTCTTCGAGCCTATGTGCTATCTTATAGCAAAGATGGAGAAATCTTTGCCATTTGTGGAATTTTCCTACAATAATAGCTACCAAGCAAGTATTCAAATGTCACCTATTGAAGCCTTGTATGGGAGAGCTTGTAGGACTCCATTGAATTGGTCCGAGTCCGTGAAAGATCATTCTATGGTCCGACTTGGTAAAGGAAGCGAGAAGAGCAAGTTCGCTCGATTCGAGATTGTTTGAAAACCGCACGCCTCGCCGTAAGAGCTATGCCGATCATCGCCGCCGTGAATTGAGCTTTGAGGTGGATGACCATGTCTATCTTAAAGTGTCACCCATGAAGGGTACTCATCGTTTTGTGTAAAAGGAAAGCTCGCACTCGTTATATCGGACCCTTCCGAATAATTGCCAAGCGAGGAGTCAGAGCTTACCAATTGGAACTACCCAATCACTCTCAAGATGCATGATACTTTTCATGTGTCTCAATTGAAGAAATGCCTTCGTGTTTCTATTGAGGCAACCGCTATGAGCATCTTAATCTCCAACGACCTTTCATATCAAGAACAACCGGGCGTATCCTCGACACAATGGAACGCAGACAAGAAATCGTCTTGTCAAGTTCTTGAAAATTCGATGGGCTAATCATTTCGAGGATGAAGCCACTTGGGAGCGCGAAGATCTGATGCAGATTGAGCACCCCCATCTTTTTGTTGTTTAGTACTTTCCTTTGAATCAAGAAAGGAAAGTTTAAACAAAGCAATGTAAACAAAGATGTAATAATAACAGATGTTAGATTTCCTTATAAATCGTTTTCACTTCACTTCTTCCTAATCTTTAACCTGTTCCAAATCTCGGGGACGAGATTTTCTTAAGGGGGGTAGGTTTGTAACAGCCCCAATTTTATAAACAGTAATTAAATGCTTTATGAACAGTAATGAGATACTTTTCATAGCATTACTGTTCATGTTTACACTTTGGGCAGCATGTTACAAGTTAAAAACCTTCCTTTTTAGCCAAAACCCTAAAGAACCATTTGAAGTCTTAAAGGAATACAAGATAAAACTTGTATTATGACTGGGAAGTATTTTTATTAAAGCCTAGATAAATTATCTTGGCTAAAAATATTTTTGTTGCATTTTTAGAAATTATTTGGGCTTAAAGAAAATTTATTGTCTTTAAATAAATATTTTCGCCTGAATCAATATTTATGTATTTTACAAAGTGAAAATGTGGTTTATAAAATTTATCCGGGAAATATATCATCCCAGAGCTTACATAGAAAATTTCATGATTTTATAAATTTATTTGCTATTTTTAAAAGCCTACCAAACCTTGGAGTATTTGAATAAGGTTCGTCAACTAAACCTGTCTAAACCCAAATTCAAAGATCAGTAGCGACTCAAGCCATGTGGTTGGGTCCAACCGAATCAATTTGGTCTGCTCGGTCACGTTCGGCGCAAGCCCAAAACTCCACGCGTGATATGAGCCGTTGATCTTCAATCGAAGCGCGGTTATAACACCCGCGAGCCGTCCGGTGTGCATCTTAATCTCCGCCGTTGGATCTTGATCTAACGAGCGAGATCGATGTGTGCAATCGGACAACTCCGATCCCTATTCAATCTCCACCGCTCATTTCAATCCAACAAGCGCACCCTTTTCGCTTTAAACTTAAAGGCGCTTTTATCCGAGCCGTTAGATTCAAATCCTACGCTTTTCCTTTTACCGCGTGTTATAAAGCCCGCACTCCCGGGCCGTTGGATCTTCATCGTGTGGTCCGATTTGTGTATGCATTCGGACGACTCCGATCCCCTCACGATCGCACCATTCATTATTGATCTAACGGCGCCGCTTATTCCAATTTGAAATCGAGGCGCGCTTAAGCGGCCTTTGGATTTCAATCCTACGCACTCCTTTTTGACCGTAGGCCTTTAAAGCCCAAAATCGGTGGATCGTTGGATTTCAATCGTAAGGTCCATATCGTTGTATGCAATCGACCATCCGGTTCAACTTTCCATCCCGACCGTAGAAATCAAATCCAACGGTGTTGCGCCATCGCATCTAAAGGAGGTGGCGTGTATTCTTTTAGCCGAGCGTTGGATTTCAATCCAACGCCCGATTTGAAAGTGGATCTCAAGATTCCTTTAAGCTCGTTATAATCCCGATCGGTCGATCTAGATCGTGCGGTCCATATTAATCGTACCGATTCAAATCATTTAATCTATCTATTTATCACAATTACCATTTCCAATCGGACGGTGACATTCGCTTGAGCTTTTGTGAAGCGCTACAGGCCGAGGATGACAAAGGGCCCACATGTCATATTTTGCCTCCTTCTTCCTTATCTCTCAGCAGCCATTTTTGTGAGCAGAGGAGAGGATTTATCCAAAGATTATGCACTAATTTTTGGATGTTTAGCTAAATGGACACCTCATCAACTCTAGATCTTTCCCTCTTGCCCTGTAGCTCAACATCCATATATAAACCCTAGCTTTTGCTGTTTCCATTGTTGACCGAAGCAGCTCATCCTCCATTGTTGGCTAGTGGAGTTCTTGCTCTTGTTCCTTTTGCTTATCCATCCTAAAACTCTGGTTCCACCTTGCAATAAAGATTGGTCATCTTTTGTAGGTTAAATCCAGAGTTTATTTCTCTGTCAATCATCATCGGTTTTCAGAGTCTTTGTCTCCTTTCCCATCCTGGTAAGCTAAAAACCCTAGTTATGACATCTTGGGCATCTTAAGGACTTTAGAAGATGCTGTGAATCATTCCTTTGAGCATCAGTAGCTTCAACTTGCTTCATCTGAAAAGTTGTTATTATACCTTTTCGGTTTTCCATGTCATTTCCAAGGCCTAGGGTTTCTCCTGTCAACTTGTTATCCTAATCAGGTTTAGACTAAACCCTAGTAGCATAACAAGTTATTCTTTTAATCATTGTTATCATCTATTTAGGTTGATAACAGAAATCTGCCTCTGTTCTCTTTTGTCGGCTCAACCGACAAAATACGTTTTTCTTTAGCTTTTGAAATCTAATCGATTAGGGTTAGCTTAAGGTTGGTTTGGGATATTAATTACCCTAAAAGATCATGCTAAGTTTAATTTATGAACTTTTGCATGTTCTATTTTCCTTTTTCCGAAAATTGCAATCTGTCCTGTTTTCAGCTCTTTTAAAATATGAAAACTGGAACTTTGCACTAAACCTAGTTTCTGTCTTTTGAAAACAGTATTTAATAAAATGGGTTATTATCACTATTATGGGTAGTTATGGCTTAAGCATACTGTAATCATGCACTTCCAGATTGATCATGCATATTTCTTCCATTTTGGACTTATTGTCAGTTTTGGTATTTATTGGATCTTATTGCTTCTTTTAGAATCTGGTTCTGTTGAGGCAATTGAGTATATTTCGAGCAACTTTGAACTCGCAATGTAGTGTATTACTATCAAGGCAAGCATCCTCTTTGCACCATATTGATCCCAAATTTTGTACAATAGCTTTTACAAATCCAGTGATAGCTGTGCATGCTATTTTTCTGAAAGTACAAAATGTGATCTGTTAGTAGTTAGCTATGACCAAACATGATGGATTACCTCAATTGTCACCATACACTTAACCCTAGCATAGTAATGTATATCATAAGCTATATTTTCAGTTTTAGCTTAGACATGCAGTCTAGAGATTTTAGAGTTTGACAAGCATATCTTGTCAAACATGGGAATCACAACTGAACTATTGTTATTTTAAACTCTTTGTCCAGTTTCTTTAAATCAGTCTTGTATTTGAAATTCAAATTGATCTGGACAAGAGGAAGCTAGTGATGGTGCTTTTGTGCACGAGATTGGGTTTTGTGGTGGACTTGTCCGGGTTAATTAAGGACCGAACTCTGACTATTCAGTTCAAGTCCCCCACGTACTTCCACATGCAGTGTATGGGCGCTGTTTGGTTAAGTAAAATGTTGAGACTATTGAGTTGGAAACAGGAGAGTAAGGATATGTGTATTGACCTTGTATGGCATAGATGCTCTGGTCTGAGGACTGCGTTTTATGCCATGTGAGCTTGTATGTCAGTATCAGATGTTCTTAGGAGGGTGAGGGCGTATATGTGCCTCGTCGCATATACGATACCTTAATGGTGCCGATAGCATTCTACTATGGGTAGGGAACCCAATTCGCATTAAATTATTTGGATCGGCATTACTGATGCAACATGTGTGCCCCGGTTAGGCAGATGCTATCGATCGTTGTTTGCGGGATCACCACACATGGGGTCCAACTCAATAGTGTTGGCTTGTTGAAAAATACCAAATCTTAGTTTCCTCGGTCGGCATACCAAAGGAAGTATGTCATCATTCGGAAGCATCCGAAGGCAACGGGCTAGCTAAGTCATGTGGGTAAAGATGTACACCCGCAGGGTATAAAGCTGTTCAATAGCCGTGTCCACGGTCATGGACGATAACTTGAATTGATGTCACCTGTATAGAAGTTTTGATTTTCAAAAATGTGGTTTTGGTTTATTTTCGGTTTGCATGAGGAATCATGCAATCGCATCATTTACTTTTATGTCATTTACTTACTCGTTTTAAGCAAACTTTGATTTATTAAATTGCTTTATCAAAATTTAGCCTTTGTAGGTTAAGATGTATTGCTTTATGCAAATTTGAACCTTTATACCTTCCTGTTGTAACCTTATGCATGTAAAAACTCTACTCCTTTGAATAGGCTCTAATAACCACTTTCTTTAATTAGTTTGTGTAAGACTTGCTGAGTACCTTCCGTACTCAAGGTGCTATCACCTATTGTTGCAGGTGAGGACGGTTTCCTTTATGAAGTACCCGTTAGCGCCGATCAGGGTGACGCTAACGAGTAACACTACTTCTTTCCTCCACGCAATTGCCTGCAGGTGGATGAGGCTATTGGTGGACTTTTTCAGTTTATTTTGCTTCCGCTGTTGAATATGTTGTAGTGACCAAGTCACTCTATATTGTAGTACTAAACCCGAATGTTGTAAACTTATGTTTAATTATGCAAATGTATGACTTGTATGTATATGATGCAATGTTGTTAAAGGATATATATATGCAATGGTCATTGATCCTTGGAACCATTGTGAGATATATATATATCCGGGGATCCTGTTTATTGGAATTGTTACTTGTTGAATTTATACCTTTAGCATGATCTTTAATTGAGGGACAGTACTGTTCCTTCATTAATAATCATGTTACTGTATGAATTTAATTAAGTACATTTCCAATAATCCGGGGAACCCACAGTCTAAGTGGAGGCTCAACTCCATTCTAGAGCCCCGACGATCATGCGCGCTGCTCCCCTGCTAGCACTACATGATTGTCGGTTCTCCAACAAGTCAAGCACTACACTTAGCGAGTTAAATAGGAATCCAAGAACAGCGAGTATGACCTATATTGGCTCCCAAGATCAGGGACCAATATAATCATACCCTCATTACAACGTTAGTCACATCCATACAACCATCATACATAAATAGTACAAAAGTTACAACACAATTCGAAGAGTACAATTACATAAGGGCCGACCGGCCAAATTTAACAAGTTTATAGCGGAAGCAAGTAAATAACCCAAAAGGACCAACAGTGGTATGCCCACAACCCATCGGCAACCGACTGGGAGTTAGAAGATAGCATACTACTCGTCGGTGTCACCTAAGTCGACACCGGTGAGCTCATCAACCTCAATATCGTCCTCACCTGTAAAAGCCAGCAAACATCTGGCTGAGTACCAAAGAGTACTCGCAAGTCTTACACAAATAAAAATAGTTATGCATAAGGTCGTTCAAAGGAAGGCTCATATTGGCTTAGTTTTGTGAAAGAGACGCAACAATGTACAACCTACACATACTAGTTTTTCAAGTGCCATTTCAAAATCAGATTTGAAGTAGAAGTAAAACATGTGAATAAGTAATGAACTAAGTAACAAATTAAACATACAAATAACAAAGTGGCTGCCCACTTTGATACAACAATAAGCATAAACATCCCATTTATGCTAATTACCAAGTTATAACCACAATTTTAATTCCAAGTCTAACAATAGTAACTCCCGAACTCAAGCGGTTGTCCATAACCGTGGACACGGCTATTCGAATAGATTATACCCTGCAGGGGTGTACTACTTTACCCACACGACTCGATTAGCCCGTAAGCCTCCGGATAATGGCACACTTCCTTTGGTATGCTGGCCGGGGAGAATCGAGATACGGTCATTTTCAGCAAGAAAACCCTATTGAGCTAAGTCCCCCATGTGAGATGTTTCCGGTCTTAGTACAAGCAGCGTATAGCACTTGGTAAGGGGCTCACAAGTTATATTGGAAATACCGACGCAACATAAGGGTAATTGGTGCTACCATGCACACTATAGAACATTACATCGGCTCCTAAGGACAAATGATCAAACACAAATGCCCCTACACCACCATGGGACTTAACACAATAGAACCTTCCCCCTACTTAACCATACAGCACCCATATACTGCGTATGGTAGCACGAAAATACTTGAATCAACGACGTTACCATAGTTCGATCCTTAATTGTCCAGACAAGTCCAACCACATACCCAAATCTCGTGCACAAAGCACCATCACTAACCAACACTTGTCCAGACCAAAAGCTCATTTAAAATGACAAAATTTAACTTGTAAAACAGGTACGAAGATCTGAAACAAAAGTATATAATGAGAGTTGTGTTTATCCCATAATTGTCGGGTTATTTCCGACAATCAACTACCGGTTCTAGACTTGCATGACTAAGCAAACTCGAAACAATATAACTTCACACCTCCTATCATATCATTTCAGCAATGGAATAATTCATGGATAGCGACAATGACAACATAATAGGATGTGTCTAACTATTCATCACAAAAATAGCGACATTATCAAAATAGCATGCAAGCAATTATCATTGCATCTATCCTACAAAATTGGGATCAAATATGATGCAAAAGAAAGTTCAAAGGATGCTTGCCTTGCAGGTAGCTAAGTTGTTCGCTCTCAGTTGCGTAGGAGTCGATATCAATAAGCTCGGTATCTAGATAATTATAACATCGAATAAATACCGAGAAAACAGCTCAAAAACCAAAATGCTCAAAAATGCATGATTTTTCTACAGCAGTTAGGTCATGATTTTAGATGGGTTTAGGTAAAAGAATTATTCCATCTGGAGTTATGAATTGGAAGTTATGCCATTTGGAATTTCAGGTTTCGTTATGCCCGTTTTGAGTAATTTAATTATGAAGTGAAAAATTGTAGGGCAGTGGTGGGGCAAAGGATTGCATGGGTACATAGGTAACATTAATATAAGTTCAGAATAGTTGAGTTTGTCCCATTTGGAGTTCTTATGATTTAGTTATTGATTTTCAAAGTTATCAGCCTTTTATAGTATAAAAATAATGGAATTAAGGAGTATATTCTCCCAAAAATGGTTTCTGTGACCGAGGTAATGTGGAGACCATTTTTAGAATTAAGTTCACTGAAGATGAAAATTATCAAAGGTGGTCCCACTGTTTTTGGAGTTTCCAATACTTACATATGTATTTTTAAAGATTTCAGTCCATTTTCCCATTGTAGAGATAATGATTTTAATGAACAAATTTCCAATTAAAGCCCTCTGCTATAGAGACAGGTTTGAAACTAATTTTAATAGGAAGTACATTAAGAATGTAAATTTCCAGAAGTGGTTTCAGTCAATTTGGAGTTGAAATGATTTAGTTATGCATTTTAGAAGTTATACATATTTTTCAGTGTGTAAGAAAAGGGTTTTCAGATTTTACAAGCATTTGCAACTCTTCTCACCGAGTGCAGTGCTAACGCATGATCATCGACCAGTGGGCCGCTTCGTCGCCCATCATGAGGCGCGCACGTGTGCGTGATGGGCGACGATTGCGAGCCGATGGATCAAGATCCAACGGTCCATATTCGAGGTGCAATAGGACGGTCCGAATGTCTCACAAATCCAGGCCGCTCCTTTCGCATCCGACGGTCCAGATTAACTCCAGTACAATTAGTTTCTACGCACGTGTTTAGAGTCTTAGGGTCCACATGTCAGCCACTGTGGCTTTAACCAAAACGTTTCCGTTTTCTGCACGTGGGGCCCACATGTAATAGACTCATCAGCGCCGCTTAAGACATCACTTAAATGCTAATGATTGGAGTTTAACGGCTCATGACTTTCTACAGTGACGGTCGGCGTACGACAACGGGATTTCGATCCCGCGCTCTTCACCGGCGGCTTGCCGGCGATCCCGGCCACGGCGGCGTGAACCAAGAGCATGGACAGATGGAGAATAGCAAGGCGCTCCTAATGGGAGTAGTCCCGACGACTGAGCCGGCCCAGAACGGCGGCTAGCCGACGGCGAGCGGCGGTACTAAATACGGCAAAAGGAGCTACGCCGATTTGAAAGCGTTCTGAGCAAATGGACACATGCTTATGCTCCTAGGGGGCATGAGGAAGTTACCTGAGCTAGGAGAGGGCCTGGGGAAGCATGGGGATGGCTGGAGCAGTGTCGGCGCCGGAGAAGAAGTAGCGGCACAACACGGCTTTACGTGGAGAAGATGATTGGAGAAACCCTAAGGACAGAGAATGGTTAAGATAGCTCAAGGGCCATATGAGAATGCTTCATGAGCAAAGAATTGAAGAATGGCTTACCAAAACGAAGTGGGAGAGGAAAGGTTGTTTCCTACGAAAATGGTTCAATCTTCAAATCAACAAGATCTCGCTGCAAAGACCAAATCGATTGAGGGAAAGTCTAAACGACCTAAAGGACACAAGATGACGCGCAAGGTTTAGGCTAGTACTCGTGGACACGAAGATGGCATGAGAAGTGTCCCCAGGACGTGCTCTGAAAATGGCCGAGAGCTCGAAGATGTACCCGAAGCTACAAGCAAGAACAAGAGCTGAGCTTAGCAAAAATGGAGATGGCATCGAACAGAAGAAAGGAGGAGCCACCGACCGAGCTTACAGTGTATGGAGCTCAGCTAGCCTCCCCTCCTCGCCAACAGAGAAGAGGTGAGGGGTAAAGGTGGGCATGGAGGGGGTCTTAAGGCCAGAGAGACGTTAGGGTGAGGGCGGTGTGAGACGCTCAAGCACGGGGAGTGGTCACTCGGGGCGGTGACGGGATGGTAGCCCTGACGCGCAAGGCATCGCCGGCGCGTGGCAGGCGATCTGCAAAGCACCACGAGAGGTTGAAGAAGAATCGACGCGCGGGCCCAACGCGGCGATGACTCAAGGCGTGGGCGAAACGGTGAGGCGTGGCTTAAATGGGGCGCTACGATCATAATCCGATGGCCAAGTTTTGGTGAGACTAGGTGGCTTGATCGAGTCGACTCGCCTGGTCGGCTCGGACCGATGAATAGTGCCGGACTAGGTTTAGGTTTGGGTTGATTGACATTTAATTTGAAAACTATACTTTGGTGAGGCTTAAAAATAAAAATAAAATTCCTAAAATCATGAAATAATTTGTGGGGGTTCCTGGGAATATATAGTTCCCAAAAAAAATTATAAAACCCTACTGTTCAATATATAGTCTGTGATATAAAATTCAAACATGTTGTATGTCTATAAATGTTGTTTGAATTTTAATGAGGTTCAAACTAGTCCCAAAAATTTTGGAAAAATTATATTAATTCATGATAATTAATTTAGTATTTGAATAAATTGGTTCGAGACGATGATCACAACTTTTTATCACTGTTTTGAATTGAAAATCAAATTTGAAGGGCAGGTTCATGTTTTTAACAGATTTTCCAAGTGCAATAAATTATGAATTGATTTGAATTTGAGAATGCATGTTAGTGAATTACAAACTAATCCAATTTAATTAGTTGGGGCTGTGACAAACCTCCCCCCCTTACAAAAGATCTCGACCCGAGATTTGGGTGGAGAAGAATTAGAAAGTTTTCATTAGAAGTTATAATTTACGTTGTCTTGATTTCCTTCAAAGATAGTGTTGACAGGTTATAATTTACATTAATACGCTTTACCTTTCCTTTCTTGATACGAAGGCACTTCATGCAGAGAAGAGTTCTGGATATGCTACTCGCATCCGGTCTTCACGTTCCCAAGTCGCTTCATCTTCCGTGTGGTTGCTCCATTGGACCTTGACGAACTTGATGTCACGATTCCTAGTCTTACGCTCGGTTTCCTCAAGGATACGAATCGGGCTCTCTCGATAAGATAGATCGGGTTGCAAGTCGAGTTCGTCCAACTCAGTTGCTTCCGTTGGGACTCGAAGACATTTCTTGAGTTTGGAGACATGGAAAACGTTATGCACGTCTGAAAGTGAGGGTGGCAACTCCAATTGGTAGGCCACCGATCCCAACTTGGCTAGAATACGGAAAGGTCCAATATAGCGAGGTGCTAATTTACCTTTGATTTGGAAACGATGAACTCCTTTCATAGGAGAGACTTTAAGATAGACATGATCGCCCACCTTGAAACTCAATTCGCGACGACGGACGGTCGGCATACGACTTCGACGTGATTGAGCGCCTAAGTCGTTCGCGAATGACACGAACTTGTTCTTCAAACATCTTCCACCAAGGTTGGGCCATAGAATGGCCTCTCCCGCCGGACCAGTTCAAGGGTGTCCTACAAGCCCTCCCATACAATGCTTGAATGGTGACATCGAATCTTTGGATTGGAAGTCGTTGTTGTAGGAGAACTCGCAAATGGCAAGCACTTCTCCCGCTTTTGCTATAGGACAGCACACAAGCTCGGAGAAGGTCTTCTAAAACTTGGTTTACCCTCTCGGCTTGTCCATCGGTTTGTGGGTGATAAGTGAAATGAAAGATAGGTTGGTCCCCATTGCTTGATGCAAGCACTTCCGAAATGAGAGGTGAACCGAGGACCTCTATCTGAAACAATCACCTTTGGTACACCATGGAGACAAACAATTCTGGAGATGTACAACTCTGCTAGCTTGGCACCAGTGTAAGTGGTCTTGACAGGAATAAAGTGAGCAACTTTCGTTAGACGGTCGACAATCACCCATATGGAATCGGACCCAGCTTGAGTCCTTGGAAGGTCGGTGATAAAATCCATGCCAACTTCTTCCCATTTCCACTTGGGAATGGGCAGGGGATCTAGAGTACCAGCTGGCTTCAAATGCTCAGCTTTGACTCTTTGGCATACATCACACTCGGCTACATATTGAGCGATCTGTCGCTTCATTTGGCTCCACCAGAGCGTCTTCTTCAAGTCTTGGTACATCTTGGTACTACCTGGGTGAATAGAGAACTTGGAGTCATGAGCCTCTTTGAGAATTTTCCCTCTCAAAGTATGATCAAAAGGCACCACCAACCGGTTCCCGAACCACAGGATGCCTTGTGCATCTTCACTAAAACCTTTGGCTTTGTTTTTCTTCATTGCCTCTCGGATTTGAGCCACTACTGCGTCAGTTTGCTGGGCTTTTCTAATCTGGTCCTCAAGTGTACAACTCAGACTTAGGGCAGCGAGCGAACCTTCTTCAATTATTTCCAGTTGCAATTGTTGCATGGCGGCACACAAGCCTGCCGAAGAAGGGATTACAGATAAACAGTTGCATTGAGATTTTCTGCTCAATGCATCGGCCACCACATTGGCTTTTCCTGGATGATAGTGAAGTCCCATGTCATAATCTTTGATTAACTCAAGCCATCTTCTTTGCCTCAAGTTTAGATCAGCTTGGGTGAAAATATATTTGAGACTCTTGTGGTCGGTGTAGATCTCGCAACGATTACCGATGAGGTAATATCGCCAAATCTTTAGAGCATGAACAACTGCTGCAAGCTCTAAGTCATGAGTGGGATAGTTAGCCTCATGAGGTCTCAACTGTCTTGACGCATAAGCCACTACTCGGCCCTCTTGCATAAGCACACAATGAGCCCATGGCGAGATGCATCACAAGAAATATCAAAACTCTTGTGAACATCCGAAGGATGAGCACTTTGGAGCCGTGGTCAAGCATTCTTTGAGAATCAAAGCTTTGTTCACAATCACCACCATTCGAACTTCTTTTCCTTCTTCGAAGTTGAGTCATAGGCCTAGAAATCTTGGAGAAGTTCTTGATGAACTGCGGTAGTAGCCCGCAAGCCCAAGAAAATCTGCGAATGTCGGTGGCGCTCTTTGGTTGTTTCGATTCAAGACATCCTGCACCTTACTTGGATCAACAGCGACACCACCCTTCGAGAGTACATGACCCAAGAAACTCACCTCACGTAGCCAAAATTCACATTTGCTGAATTTGGCATAGAGTTGATGTTGACGAAGCTTTTCCAACACAAGTCTCAAATGTTTCTCGTGTTCTTCGTCGGACTTAGAGTAAATAAGGATGTCATCAATAAATACAACGACGAACTGGTCCAAATACTCCATAAAAACCGAGTTCATGAGGTTCATGAAATAAGCGGGTGCATTAGTCAATCCAAAAGACATAACAGTGTACTCGTATAGACCATAGCGAGTAGAGAAAGCTGTCTTCGGAATGTCCTCTGTCCTGACCTTGATTTGATGGTAACCCAACCTCAAGTCAATCTTGGAGAACACTTGGGCTCCACTAAGTTGGTCGAACAGGTCATCAATCCGCGGAAGCGGATACTTGTTCTTAACAGTGACTTCATTCAACGGACGGTAGTCAACACACATCCGCAAGCTCTTGTCTTTCTTCTTAACAAAGATGGCCGGGCATCCCCAAGGTGAGGAGCTTGGCTGGATGAAACCCTTATCTTGAAGCTCTTGGAGTTGTGCTTTCAATTCTACCAACTCATTAGGAGGCATCCGATACGGCCGCTTTGAGATCGGCGCAGTACCGGGTGCAAGCTCTATGACGAATTCCACTTCACGGTCTGGAGGCATGCTTGGTAGTTCTTCAGGGAATACATCTGGATATTCACATACCACCGGAACTTTCTCAATTTCAAGAGAGGTACTAGCTTCCAAAGCATAGAGATGAGAACTGCCAACAGAAGGTGCAAAAATGACCTGACTGCCATCTTCGCTAGTGACTGAAATGGAACGTTGAGCACAATCGATCTTTCCCTGATTTTTGGACAGCCAATCCATACCTAATATCACATCAATACCTACTGAATTTATCACAATTAAATTTGCCAAGAAGTTGATATTTTGAATTTCCACTTTTACGCCCCAGCAGACTTGATCGGTTTGGAAAACCGATCCCGGTGATTGAATCTGATAAGGTGGCTGAAGTTTGACTATTTCAAAATGATTAAGTGCAGCATATTGTTCTTTGATGAATGAATGAGATGCTCCTGAATCGAATAAAGCGATGCGGGACAAGAATTAACGAAGTGTACCCAAAACGACGCTGGGCGTCGCTAGCCTCCTCGGCGGTGGCGTGGTTCACTCGCCACGGCTTTGGAATCGAGGAGGGTAGATGCTGCCCTCTGAGGTGGTGAAGGTCTCGCCACGGTGGTGGAGTAGGAGTGTGAGGACCCGGTTTATTCGGCTTGTACTGCTTAACCATCCACTTGGTCCTAACAAGACAAATCAAATAAACCAAGCCTCGAGATATGTATACTTCCTAAATGCAAGATACACACCCGCTACAAAATCATGCATTAATTCCATTCATACACATAGAGCCAAGCAAAAGCAACAAATGAAAGACATAGATAATATAAAGAGAGTTATTACAAAGAGAGGCCGACTGCCAAAATTCATAAAGATAAGTAAATACACAATGAAGCAAAATGGCCATAAGATGGCGATAAACAAAAGCCAATCGGTGTGCCTTTACCCACAAGGCAACCAACCGGACCGCCAAGCTAATCGTCCCAAACAATGCCAGAACACACTCACAAAAGTGAGGCCCTTGGGGCTCACCTTCTTCCTCTGCAACAATTAATATTAAGCAGCGGATGAGTACAAAACTTGTTTTTGTACTGCAAGACCGACGTGTGGGATAACAGAACTATAATTAACTACATGCAAGCTTTATTTAAGTGGATGAGGCTTTGGACTTATTTTCAGATAAAGCAAGTTTTTATTTACAATAAGGTAATAGATTCAAAGCAAGTTTGCAATTAACTTTTATTGTTCAAATAAAAGAGAGACAATAATAACATAGATAGAGAACAACACCAACCTAGAAGTGACTAACCCATAGTCACCACAACAATAGCATGAAGTACCCTTCATACCACCCATGTCAAGTTTAAGTTTTTAAAAGGTTGTAGTCTAGTTCTTGTGGGAAATAACCAAGCGTGTCCATAACCTAGGACGAGGCTATTCGAATAGTTTTAACTCGCAGGGTGTACCAATGTACCCACACGATAGACCGCCTTTCCACCGTACCACGGTTAGCACACTTCCTTTGGTATGCGTGCATGGCTAAGTCTAACAAGACGCTTTCCAATGGACGATGCTAATTAAGAGCCGCAACCCACGGAGAAAGACACATTAAACAGCCTAACCGGTGCGCTAATGCCCTCCAACACCACAAACACACACACACAGAAACACACCCACCGACCAGCTCATAATTAACACCTCCCAAAGTACTTAGTCAAGAGAGGTTCCATATCCCCCTCGTGTGGTTAGCACGCAATAATTGCTTGGATCAATGGCACAAGTAACTCGGTCCTTAGGGACTCAGGCACCATTCCAGTCACACCCAACAGATCACCCAACATACCATTGTGCCCAAGCCAAGATATAATTTTTGTTTTCAGTTTTTGATTTGCAAAATGGTAAAACACAAGGGTTGGACATAATGGAATAATATAAGTATTTGTGTGATCAAGATCACCGACTAAGTCGATGATCGCCCAATACTACCGATGCTAGGCATGGCTAAGCAATATTTATTCGAATCTACTAAGTGACAAGAGCTCATCCAACGAACTCTAATCACAAAGAAATAACCTAGGCTCGGGTAGTAGAGGATAATTATTTACCTACAGATTATGCAACTAGAGGTCTAACTAATCAATTTAACAACAAAATAGCAATGCATACATAGAAGTTAAACAAAATATTAGACTTTAAAAGTAATGGGATTAATGGAAATGGTCAAGCTGCTTGTTCGCTTGTCGTTGCTCAATTTGTTGCGGAGGGTCGTTCTCGGGATTACCGCAAATATCGAATCCTAAGCTAAAGAGCTAAAACAACCAATAAGACGAGCAACACTTAAACAAAAGAGCAAGCAAAAATTATCCAAATGTGACGAAATTTATACACAAGGTAAAATACGAACATACCTAGACATAGAAACTGGAAAAACTTAATTTGGATTTGTGGTGCAAAGATATTCTCTAAAAACCTAATTTCTACCATAATTAGCAATCAGAGCAAAATATTTTCTAGAAAGATTTTGAAGCTGAAACTTTTATGGTAGCTACCTACTGGTATAGTGGTAACCCATATAAAATTTCAGGTCATTTGGAGTTAAAATGATTTAGTTATGATTTTTCTATGTTTTAAATCTAAGACATGATTAATTTCAGTATTAAAGACTATGCAAAACCTATACTAAGCTAAAGTACTTTAACAGATGCATTTATAGAACTTTAGTTTGTTAAATTTGGAGCTACAGAGAAAAAGTTATGCAATTTTGAAGTTTAAAACAATTAATATGTGCAAATAAAAGCTTCTGACTAAACTGAAAACCCATAAAAGCGGGAGGTCGTGGGTCGTTGATCAAAGATCGCACGCTCACGATCTCGATGCTAAAACCGCGACGAGCTCCTCGGGCGCAAAGACCTTGCCGCGCTTAGAGAGGTCTTAGCCGTTGATATTGAATCCAACGGCTCACCATCGGATGCACAAAGACCGCGAAGGAGGTCCTCGCGCACTAGGGAGGTCGTGGACGCCGATCGGATCTCGCGGCCCCGAGCTCCACGAGGAGGTCCTACGGCTAACTCGCTAAGGGAAGGTCGGACGGTTAAGATTTCCAGGAGGTCTTAACGGTCTAGATCCGACGGAGGAGAGGATCTAAGCGGTGAGCTTAACGGCGGGAGGTCTTGACGGCTAGGATCTCACCGAGGAGGTCCTAACGGTCGAGATGTCCCTCGGGAGGTCCTCCAACACGGTGCTAGAGAGAGAGAGATCGGATGGCTCGGATCTCCATGGGAGAGGTCCTGAGTGGTCCGGATCTAGGCGGGAGGTCCTCATGGTTAAGACCAAAGACGAGGAGGTCTCGAGGTTCTCTTTACGAAGAGACCAAGGGGTGGTCTTTGTAAAGAGGACCACGGGTGGTTTTGAAGGTTTTCTTTACAAAAGACCGGGGTGGTCTTTTGCAAAAGAGGACCTTGGTGGGGTGGCTCAGGTGGTTTTAGAAAACGACTAAGGAAGGACCTTTTGCAAGGAGGACCCCAAGGAGGTCCGAGAGGCGGTTTGACAAAAACGACCGGTGACTCCTTCGCCTGAGAGGACCGCAAGGAGGTCCTTTGCAAAGAGGACCCCAAGGAGGAGGGTGATCCTAGCGGCCGGGATTTAACCTCACGGAGGTCTTTAACGCAGATTCCAAATGGTGGGAGGTCCGGCGCTAAGGACTTAGACTAGGAGATCTAGCGGTCCGGATCAACACCGAAGAGGTCATGAACGGCTAAGACCACAACCGAGAGGTCCTAGGACTTAGCTAATACTGGAACAAAGGATCTACTGTAGATCTAAACAGAAGAGGTCATTAAGGGCTAGGATTAAATCGAAGAGGTCTTGGGAGCTAGAGTTTTTGCCGACAAGATCCCACGGTGCGAATCTAACACGGAGAGGTCACGGAGGGTCACGATGAACCCGAGGAGGTCCAATGACTTGACAAAACGCGACAAGCACTCAGACACCGGCTTTGGTCAGCGGCTCGTCGCCGGCGACCACGACCACGCGGCGCGGTCCAACGGGCAAAAATGTTCGCAATACTATTGCGAACCTTTTGAGGGCACAAACGTCGCCGACACGACCCATATCGCCGCGAGCCGAACGAGGCGAGATCAAGCACGGAAAAGTGGCGAGAAAGACTTCGCGCGACCTAAACTATCGAGTGCTTAAGCTACAGGAGGTCATTGTGAACTCACCGCCTGAGGAGGTCCAAGGGAGGTCGAGGAGTTCCAATGACGACGACCGCCACCGAGCCGAGGAAGACAACGCGGGCAAGCAATCCCGAGCAATAGAGGACCAAGAAATGGTGATGATAACTTCGGAGGTTCACCGAAGGACTGGAACACATAAGTGAAGGAAGGAGCACCTTCGGAGAGGAGGACGAAGCGGCGATTTTCGGTAAAAGGGGAAATCCCGACCGAAGAGGCTCGAAGACACAAACCGAAATAGGATTAGTGTCAACACTCCGTGGGACCAGAGGAAGGTGCCTGGAGCAAAGTTTGAAGGAAAGAGCCACTGGAGCATTGGTCGCACCAGAGCTCAAGCTTCGGCAATGGCGGTCAGGGTGATCTTGGCGATTGAGCTCAAGCAAGAAGAGAGGGTGCCAACTGGGGCTGCGGAAGGGTGAAAGGAGGACAAAGAAGGAGAGCTCGATGCTTAAGTAGAAGAGGGGAGCTTGGTCCGCAACGGCTCTCGCGACGGAGGTCCGGCTCAGTCATGGGAGCCGAGCGACGGGAGCAGTAGAAGGAGACTCTGTGGCGTGCTCGAGCATAATAAATGCATGCGGTGAGGAGCAGATGGGGAGGTGACTAGGCGCCGCTCTCCCGCCGACTTCACCGCTCGCCACGCACGTGGGCGCGGAGGAAGAAGATGACCAGCAACGACACCGGGCCCACAGTCGGCGCACAGAGCGCGAGCCGTGGGTGCGATCGGTGGACGCCTTGCCGTGTCGAGCCAACTCGGCCGAGTCGGACTCGAGTTCGAGCTTCGATCGGGTGAACGAGACTAGACCTGTTTTAATTTGAATTTTGTGCTGAATATTTGAGGATTTAATTGAGGGCCAAATGAACTCCAAATTTGATGAAATTTTAACTGGAGCTAAGTAGTTAGATGATTGAACTCCCTAAAACTTTGAAGTTTTTATGCATTATAAAAATTCAGTGATAAACTAGGGTTTGACCAACTGAAATGTTGGTTTGACCTGCCTCCAAAGCTATTCAAATAATTTCTAAAAATTGTGAAATTTTTCAGAGGGGTCACATATCAACCCAAGAACTTAGGAA
Organism: Ampelocalamus luodianensis; assembly: GCA_036346255.1. NCBI lineage: Eukaryota > Viridiplantae > Streptophyta > Magnoliopsida > Poales > Poaceae > Ampelocalamus > Ampelocalamus luodianensis. The sequence continues at coordinate 50,744 of JAYEVH010000326.1, forward strand.
AAATATTTCCTAGGAGATGATCAACAGACTTGTGACTTAGTATTCCCATACTCTGGTGAAATAATTGTTTAGCGCACACAGAAAATACATGATGTAAGAAAAAGTTTTAACTTCTACTCATTTTCTTACACTTACAACACAAGTTGAAAATGGGGATGTTACAAACCTCCCCCCCTTACAAAAATCTCGTCCCGAGATTTGGTTCACTCGGAAAAGAAAGAGGGTAGTGCCGCACGGAGACGATCTTCTCGCTCCCAAGTAGCCTCATCCTCGGAATGATTCGACCACTGAACCTTAAGGAACTTGATGGTCTTATTCCTCGTTCTTCGTTCAGCTTCCTCGAGTATGCGAACAGGACACTCGCGGTAGGTCAAATCTTCCTGGACATCAAGAGTTTCCAACGGAGCTTCCTCAGTTGGAACACGGAGGCACTTCTTTAGCCGGGACACATGGAACACATCATGTACCCCGCAAGTGCAAGCAGTAACTCCAACTTGTAGGCAACAGCTCCCTTCTTCTCGATAATATGGTAGGGGCGACATATCGAGGAGCTAACTTTCCTTGACACCAAAACGCTGGTGACCTTTCGGAGGAGAAACCTTGAGATAAACGAAGTCATTGGGCTCAAAGCTCAACTCACGACGACGACGATCCGCATAGCTCTTACGCTGGATTGAGCCGTGCGCAAGCGATCACGAATGAGTGGACTTGACCTCGGCCTCATTAATTGAGTCCGCCAAAGAAAGGTCTTTCAACGGTCTCGCACCGTTCAACGGGTTCTACACTTTCTCCGTATAAGGCCTCGAATGGTGCCATGCCGAGGCGGCTTGAAACCGTTGTTGTAAGAAAACTCGGCGAATGGCAAGCACTTCTCCCGTGCTTCCCATAGGAAAGAACACAAGCTCGCAAAGATGTCCTCCAAAACTTGGTTGACCCTCTCGGCCCGACCATCCGCTTTGGGGTGATATGTTTGTCTTTGAAGAAAGACGAGTTCCCATAGCTTCTTGCAAGCTATGCGAGCTAGGAAGTGAAGATGGAACCACGATCGAAATGATCGTCTTGCACCCCATGCAAGCTCACTATCTGGCGAGATAGAGCTCCGCAAGGTGACCGCACGAATCTTGGTCTTGATGGAAGAAAGTGCGCCACTTTTGTCAACCGGTCAATGATAACCCAAATGGCATCATTGCCCGCGGTGACAGGTAGGCGGTGATAAAATCCATCCCGACCGAATCCCACTTCCACTCCGGAATGGGCAAGGGTGAAGCAATCCGGTGGGCGATGCTCGGCCTTGACACGACGACACACGTCGCGACTCGGAACGAACCGCGATCTCCTCTTCATTCGGGTCCACCAAAATCTCTCGCGAAGATCCCGGTACATCTTCGTGGCCCGGGATGAATGGATAACGGGAATCGTGGGCTTCGCGGAGGATCAAATTCCGCAACTCTATGTCCTTTGGAACCACGAGGCGTTGCGAACCTCAAGACACCAAGCTCATCTACGGAGAAGCACTTGGTCGTTCCGTTCTTGACATTTTCCTTGATGCGGTTTACCCCAACATCCGGCCGAGCGGCACTGATCCGATCCACCAAGGTTGGTTGTACAACCAAGGCGGCGAGGAACCATGCTCAACCAAACCCGTGTTGAGACGCTGAAACTCCTCTAGAAGAGGGGTGATGCTCTGAAGCAACAATGCATTGCAATGCGCTGCGACTAAGCGCATCCGCAACGACATTGGCCTTGCCGGATGGTAGTGAATACCCATGTCATAGTCCTTGATCAACTCCAACCATCTCCTTTGCACGAGGTTCGTGCGGTTGGGTGAACAAATACTTCAAGCTTTTGTGATCCGAATACACTTCACAACGACACCGATTAGGTAATGTCGCCAAATCTTAAGTGCATGGATCACGGCCAACTCCAAGTCATGGGTAGGATAGTTAAGTTCATGAGGTCTCAATTGCCTTGATGCATAGGCCACTACCTTGCCTTCTTGCATAAGGACACAACCGAGGCCTCGACGAGAAGCGCCGCAAAAGATATCGAAGCTTCGACGACATCGGGAGAACAAGAACGGAGCGGTGGTCAATCGCTTAAGCGCTTGGAAACTTTCCTCGCAATCAGCGGACCACGAGAACTTCTTGTCCTTCTTGAGCAACTCCGTCATCGGCCGCTATCTTGGAGAAGTTCTCGATAAAGCGGCGATAATATCCCGCTAAACCAAGAAAACTCCGAACTTTGGTGACCAAGTAGGTGACTCGAGAAAGCACATCGATCTTGCTAGGATCCACAGCTACGCCTCTGCCGAAAGAATATGGCCTAAGAAGGCTACTTCCTTCAACCGAGCGCGCACTTGCCGAACTCGCATACGACTTGTGCTCGCGAGCTTGCCCAACACAAGCTTCAAATGCTCGGTGTGTTCCTCCTCGCTCTTAGAGTAGATAAGGATATCATCGATGAAGACCACAACGAACCTATCCAAATACTCCATGAACACCGAATTCATGAGGTTCATGAACAAGGCCGAGCATTGGTTAAGCCGAATGACATGACGGTATACTCGTACAAGCCATAACGAGTAGAAAAAGCCGTCTTTGGGATATCCTCAGTCGAATCCGAACTTGATGATATCCCACTCTCAAATCAATCTTGAGAAGACTCGAGCTCGATTAATTGATCGAAGAGGTCATCGATACGGGAAAAGGGTACTTGTTCTTTCTGATTTACTTCATTAAGTGGACGGTAATCAACGCACATGCGCAGCGTCTTGTCCTTTTTCGACAAAGATTGCCGAGCATCCCTAGGGAGACGAGCTAGGCGGATGAAACCCTTCTCTTGAAGCTCACCCACCGCTTCTTCAACTCCACCAACTCAATTGGGTCCATCCAGTAAGGCCTCTTTGAAATCGGGCGATGCAGGAACCAACTCAATGACAAACTCGAGGTCTCGAATGGTGGCATCCCTGGAAGGTCGTCGGGAAGACATCAACAAAGTCACATACCACGGGACTTCACTAATATCTAGAGCGGCTTCGCCGAGCGCGAAGAGATGCGGACCTGCACTTCGGCGCTAAAAGCGAACACCGCCGCGTAAGGACTGGTGAGGTAGATGAGCCTCCTAGCGCAATCAATTTGTCCCATGTCTTTGAGACAACCAATCCATGCCTAGGATTACATCTAAGCTCGCCGATCGAAGGAGGATAAGGTTTGCCAAGAATCCTACCCTTCTATCTCAACAGGACATCCCTACACTCGGACTCGGCTCTCAACTCCGAACCGGAGAGCGAATGAGCAGCGGGACCAACAATGGAGTAAAAGAAGACCTCCACACAGACAAAAGACTCGAAACAAAAGAATGAGATGCTTTGAATCAAACAAAACCGTAGCAGGAAAGAGTTAACCGAAGGGTACCCAACACGACGCCGGGTGCCTCTGTGCCTCCTCCGCGGAGATGAGGTTGACGCGCCACTACCCACGCCTTGGGTAGCGGGGACAACCTTCGATCACGGGAAGAACCACCTCCGCCCGCGTCCTCCATTAGGACGAGGCCGCTCCATCTGTTAGGGCAACTATTGGCATAATGCCCCTTCGGTTGCACGAAAAGCAAGTGACCCGGCGGCCGGATTGCGGGGCCACCTGGCTGGTTCGCAGCGCACGTGATCGGGGCACGGCCGCGAGGGCGAGGAACCGTCTTGGCGGCCTCGGTGGTAGGGAAGCCACGAGCGGGCCCCGGAGTAGGCCCGACACGAGGACGAGAGGCCGGCTGTGCGGACCATTGGGCCTCCCACTTGCGCTTGCGGGACTCGCCGGCGCCTTGGCCTTGTGCTCGGCAACAATGGCCTTGTCTACCAAGGCACGGAAGTCGACAAAGTCCACAATGGAGAGCCTGTCTTGCGGCTCCTCGGACAAACCCTCCATGAACTTCTCCGCTTGGCCTCATCGGTGGCCACCTCGGATGGAGCATAACGAGCCAAGTGGTTGAACTCGTGCAGTACTCCATCGCGACTTACGCCCTTGCTTGCGCGCGAAACTCCTTCTTCTTGACTTCATCAAGCCGGCGGGGATGTGAGCTCGACGGAACGCCGTCCGGAACTCATCCCAAGAGACAGTGTGGCCGGCGGGCTGCATGGCCAAGAAGTTCTCCCACCAGGAGAGTGCCGCCCCCTGAAGCTGATGGGAGGCAAAGAGTGCCCTGTCCTGGTCCAGCGCGAGCAACGCCGAGCTTACGCTCAACTCGACGCAGCCGGTCATCTGCGTCCAAAGGGTCCTCGGACACTCGAGAACGTGGGGCCGAGTGCGAAGAAACTCGGCAAGGCCCCACGGATCGATGTCCACCCCCGCCGGATCCCGAGGCACCGGAAAGGGCGGAGGTGTTGCGCGCAATAACATCCAGCAGACCCTCCTGTCCTCCGAGCGGTTGCGCTCGACCGAGAAGGACCTCGGCCATGGTCTGAGGAGGCGAGCTCCTCATCCAAACATTGTCGACGACCACGGCGCTACGAGTACCTCCACCATCCCGCTTTAAGAAACTTAGGTTAGAAACCAAAGCACTAACATTAGAAGTTGATGAAAGCGAAAGCTAACGATTAGGGGAAGGAGACATCACCCTAACCGAAAGCCAAAAACAGCAAGTAACAACTTTAAATGTTTCCAAAGAAGCTCCAAAACAGCAAGGAAACTCCAAACCAAGCTCAACTTCTCAATGCCATTAACCCGTATTGAATGAACGAGTAATAGTGTGAGAAGATAAAAATTTCAGCACACTACAACCAGCCTAACACTACTCAAGAACAAGGTTAAGGCGATAAAAATAACGTTAGATACTTAGCTAACTAGTATCACATCTTACCCTTTTATTCCCACAAGTTTTACTTGGTTAATCTCTAATTTTCTACCCTGGTTAGAACCTTTGAGCCCATTGTCAGGAAATTGAATGATCGCTGTCCGATTTGCATCCAAGCCTCCTAATTGAAATCTTCAACCGAAGCTTCAAAACATTGTAGAGGCGGCTAACATTTCAATTTGCCAAGCTCATTGGTCCCAAACCCAATTAATCGATAATGACTATCTTTTGAGAGAAGGAAAGGGAAAACACTTTTAAAACTCAAATTAGAGCAAGACAGAGAAGAAAGCTAAGATAGGTAAGGAATAAAATCAGAGAACTTACTTAAGCTTTCACAAATCATTTGACCCTTTGAAAATAAGGTTTTCAAAATATCCTAAGGACGACCAAGCTTGGGTTACTACGGTCGGAATGGCTCGATACCAACTTTGTGAGGACCCGGTTTATTAGAACATGTTGTTTAACCATCCACTTGGTCCTAACAAGACAAATCAAATAAACCAAGCCTCGAGATATGTATACTTCCTTAAATGCAGTATACACACCCCGCTACAAAATCTTGCATCAATTCCATTCATACACATTGAGCCAAGCAAAAGCAACAAGCGAAAGACATAGATAATATAAAGAGAGTTATTACAAAAGAGAGACCGACCGCCAAAATTCATAAAGATAAGTAAATACACAATGAAGCAAAATGGCCATAAGATGGCGATAAACAAAAGCCAATCGGTGTGCCTTTACCCACAAGGCAACCAACCGGACCGCCAAGCTAATCGTCCCAAAGCAGCACAAGAACACGACTCACAAAAGTGAGGCCCTTGGGGCTCACCTTCTTCCTCTGCAACAATTAATATTAAGCAAAGCAGATGAGTACAAAACTTGTTTTTGTACTCGCAAGACTGACGTGTGAGATAACAGAACTATAATTAACTACATGCAAGCTTTATTTAAGTGGATGAGGCTTTGGACTTATTTTCAGCATAAAGCAAGTTTTCATTTACAATAAGGTAATAGATTCAAAGCAAGTTTGCGATTAACTTTTATTGTTCAAATAAAAGAGAGACAATAATAACATAGATAGAGAACAACACCAACCTAGAAGTGACTAACCCATAGTCACCACCAAGGTAGTCAGAGTCGAGATCCTAAGTTGGATCGATTTGCCTCCAGTAGGATCGAATCGTAGTATCGAATTGTAGAATCGGCGATTCTACGGAATTGTAAAAATACACATATTTAACATCTATATTATAAGTTTATATGATTCTTATATAGTTTACCACTTACTTATAATCTAAAAAGGGACAAAGAACTTTTTATCGCACAACAGAAAAGCATAATGGTACTGACATTATAGGTGATATAGTTCTGAACTACAGGAGAACAACCAATGTGTAACACCCCAGGACCCACATTACCCTGGGATACTACTTAACCACTCTACAGCTAGCCAATAATTTCATAATAATACAAAATTTCGGCAGCAACTCTAGGCAAGAATCAATAAGCGGAAGCATAAACCATTACGGGAATAAAGATAACAGTTACAAGTTCAATAAATAAACAACCTCTAGCAGATTAATCCAAGTGTAGTCCACAAATGCATCAATTATAAATCAACAGATCATTCGTGAATAACTAGTCAATAGGCTAAATTCCTCTCAACTTTATTACAGCATGAAACTATGAATTGAGTGCATTATTGTAGTGCCGCTCTACCCATCCCAGGAATGCTTAAGAATCACCTGAAAGGGGAAAAGAAACAACAAGAATGAGATAAAATCTCAGCAAGTAAGTTGAATAACAGGTTAATCAATTGACAAGCAAGCTACAACACAGGTTATATTATTGCATGACCACAACCACATTCCACTATCTCATTCAATAAACCACATGGACTAGCATGAGTCCTGCCTCATAAGAATTCAACCATTGTCAAAAGAATGCATGTTCTACATCCACAATGCTTAATGCAAATGCATGCCATGCTCCATCGCACTCTTACCCATCAAGGTAAGAGTGTGCATCGATCTACTGACAATGTACGATGTTTGTCGCAGTCTGATCGCGCCATAAGCGGCGACATCCACAATGCAATGCGATGATATGTTATGAGTGATATGATAATCATAAACCACATATGTGACATCTCATAATGGCACCAACAAGATTAACTTGTACAACTACCACATATTCATTATGGAGAAATACATCCATGATCCACATTCGGCACATAAAGCAACCATTTCATGGCTACACACAAGATATCCAATGTAAATCATTAAATAATAATTACTGTCATCATCTCATAGGTAAGTCAACCAACCATGGCATAATACTTCAAAATACGAAACTCATAGGGATTGCAAGTAGTAGGGACAACCAATTAAACGGTAGTAACACTGCTACAATTACTTGCCTTCCACGATGTGACGCGTTAGCCGGCCAAGGTGATACTCCTAAACCTGAGGCTTCACCTCCTAAACAAGTAAAATAATTTCAGTAAGGTCATAATATACCCAGCGCTACTAAACGGCATTCTACAATGCTTACTAGACGACTCAAAACGAGTTTACAAAGCTGAAAACGAAAAACAACGTTTACTGCCATAATCTGATTCTGGACAGCAGCACGGTAAATGACATAACTCATGATCTGGAAGTCAAAAAGAGGTAAACCCAATTTCTGTAGATTCTTAACTGACTAATCTACAATACTCTAGTTGACACGATACTCCAATTCGGCCAAAAAATTAGGCCAACCATAGTCTGAACTTTCAGTACAGAAACTGTCTACACAAACGAACAGCAAAACTAAAATGACCATAACTTTTAATAGGTAACTCCGAATTGATCGTTCTTTATCAATCTGAAAAGGTTATCGAATTACCTACAATAACCTAGTTGGGTGAACTTTCATATTCTACCAAAACCCCTTTCAAATTTTAGGAAATAACCAGACAGATTATTCTCGTCAGTTTTCTGGCAGCAGATACTAAATCGATCATAACTTTTTACTCAGACCTCGGAATCGAGTGATCTTCGCGGCCACTGAAAGCTAACGACAAAACCCACATATCTCTAGGAGATGGAAACTTAAAATTCAGCCTCTAAACATACGAAAAAAACCACGCAAGGTTCTGGACAGAATTGCATCTACTGCAGCCCAACAATTAACCATCAATTCTAATCGGTTTTTGCATCTAATAAGGATTAAACAGCGGGGAGGGCATCTCGTTACCCTTGTAGAACCACTAGAAAACGCTGAACCAAACCCGCACAAACTCTTCTTCTTCTTCTTCTCCTTCTTCTCCTTCTTCTCCTTCTTTTCTCCCTCTCTTTCTTCTTCCTTGCAAGGGCAGCACCTTGGGATGGGGAGATGCAGGGGCAGCACCTTGGGAGTGGGGAGGTGCAAGGGGAGGAGGAGTCGCCAAGAGGAGGAAGGAGGGGGCGGCTGCCAAGTGGGAGGAGAAAAGGGGAAAGGGGGCGGCTAGGGTTTGGGGAGGTGGCCCTCCCCCCCTTTGGCCGGCCACCACTAGCAAATGGGCCAAGGCCCAGCCCCAAAAAATGAAGCGAAACGATAGAAAAGCCCTCTCTAAACCGGGTTTTGTGAAACTAAAAATAAAACTTCCCGATTAAATTACTCTCTCACCGATTGATTTTAATTTAATCCGATTCTTGACTTCTCACCCTTAGGGGTATTACACTCTTCCCACCTTAAAAGGATTCGCCTCGATCCAATTCTGATCCACAAGGAACAGAACAACAAGCAAACAGCAACCCAACCAGGAGTACTCACCAGCCTCGAAGAGCTCGGGGTACTTTTTTCGCAAATGATCCTCCAGCTCCCACGTAGCCTCTCTCTCAGACTGATTCGTCCAAAGGACCTTCACATACTTGATGGTCTTATTCCTCAAGACCCGCTCCGATTTATCCAAGATACGAACTGGACGACTCTCCACAGTGAGATCCTGCTCCACCGTGACTGCTCGAGTCAATCTTGTGTTCTGGATCCCGCAAGTATTTCCTCAGCATAGACACATGGAAAACATTGTGCACACCACTCAATGAGTTTGGCAACTCCAAACGATAAGCCAAACTACCCACCCGGGCAACCACTGGAAAAGGGCCAATGTACCGCGGGCTAAGCTTCCCGGTGGTACCAAAACGAACAATACCCTTGGTTGGAGACACCCGAAGGAGCACAAGGCTACCCACCGCAAACTCCAACTCTCGGCGCCGAACATCCGCATAACTCTTTTGTCGGCTCTGAGCAGCCAACAAGTTCTGGCGAACCTCCCGCACTTTCTCCACGGTCTGCTGAACAAGATCCGGACCAAGCAACGACCTCTCACCCACTGCATCCCAACAAAGAGGGGAAACACACCTCCGACCATACAAAGCCTCAAAAGGAGGCATCTTGATACTACCGATAACTATTGTTATAAGCGAACTCTGCCAAAGCCAGATAATCCTCCCAACTACCCTTCCAAGATAGCACGCAAGCACGAAGCATGTCCTCCAGGGTTTGAATGGTCCGCTCTGACTGACCATCCGTCTGAGGGTGAAAAGCTGTACTGAGGGAAACTGTCGTGCCCAACGCAGCCTGAAGACTCTGCCAGAACTTAGAGACGAACTTGGCATCTCGGTCAGAAACAATGGACTTGGGTACACCGTGCAGTCTCACCACCTCTCTGATGTACAACGGGGCTAGGTCCTGCGCTGTGTTGGTCGTTTTTATCGGTATGAAGTGTGCGGACTTGGTAAGCCTGTCCACCACGACCCAAATTGCATCTCGTCCTCGGGGCGAACGCGGCAACCCAACCACAAAGTCCATAGTGATATGCTCCCACTTCCACTCAGGTACCTCCAAGGGCTGCAACAAACCAGCAGGACGTTTGTGCTCAGCCTTTACCTGTTGACAAACGCCACACGCAGCGACATATTTAGCAATATCCACCCTCATCCGCTTCCACCAAAAGATTTGTTTCAGATCACGATACATCTTGGTCTCTCCTGGATGTACCGAATACGGGGTCCGGTGAGCCTCACGAAGAATATCATCCTTCACCGGTGATTTCTGGGGTACACACAGCCGGCCTTTGAATCGAACCGCACCGTGTTCATCCACACTAAAATCTCGGGAACGCCCCTTCGAGATCCTCTTCCGCACCTCTGAAAGGAGCCTATCGTGCTGTTGAGCTTCAAGAACGCGCTCAGGGATGGCAGACTGGATGATCATTTGTGTCTCGACTGCCTTGAGAACGATAAGACAGAAAGATATACCCATCTTCTCAAACTCCGAGACCAAGAACAACGCTACCTGAGGTACCCCCGTCCTGCTTAGGGCATCAGCCACCACATTAGCCTTACCACGGTGATATTGGATAGTCAGGTCATAATCCTTGATTAACTCCAACCACCTCCGCTGCCTCAAATTTAGCTCTCGCTGTGTGAATATATACTTAAGGCTCTTGTGATCAGTGAAGATATCGCACTGTTCCCCATACAAGTAATGCCTCCAAGACTTCAGAGCAAACACAACTGCTGCCAACTCGAGATCATGAGTGGGATAATTCGCTCATGAGTCTTCAATCGTCTAGAAGCATAGGCGATTACTCGCCCTCTTGCATCAAGACACATCCGAGTCCAATCAGAAGCATCCGTGTACATCGGAAGCGCTTGCCACTCTCGGGCAAGGATAGAATAGGTGCATTCACGACTTGTCCTTCAAAGTCCGGAACCCACCACAGCGTCCGTCCACACAAAGGAACCCCCTTTGCGTGAGTCGGGTCATTGGTTTAGCAATGCTAGAAAAATCTGCACAAAAGCGCGGTAATACCGGCAAGACCAAGGAAACTCGGATCTCGACACATTGGTTGGCCTCCGCCTTTGAACCACTGCCGCCACATTCTTGGATCCATCTGTAATACCGTGCGGGTGATGGTATGACCCAAAAATCCTACCGGATAACGTAAAGCACACTTCTTTAGCTTCGCATAGTATTTATTCTTAGAAGAGTATCGAGGACCGAGTTGAGTGCGGTTCGTGGTCCTCCTCCGTTTTGGAATAAACCAGGATGTCGTCGATGAAGACCACCACAAAAGAATCCGGTACTCATGGAGCATCCTGTTCATAGCTTCCATAAAGACGGCGAGGAGCATTAGTCACCCAAAAGACATAACGACATATTCGTAATGCCCATACCTTGTGCTAAAAGCTGTCTTCTCTATATCCTCCTCCCTGATTCGCAGTTGATGGTAACCAGACTGCAAATCAATCTTGGAAAATATTTTGGCACCTCTCAACTGATCGAAGAGATCTTCAATACGAGGCAGGGGATACTTGTTCTTGATTGTCACTTGGTTGAGTGCTCGATAATCCACACAAAGCCTCTTGGTGCCATCCTTCTTTCCCACAAACAAAACCGGAGCAGCCCAAGGTGGCGTGCTCGGTCTAATGAACCCCTTAGCTAAGAGTTCATCCAAGCGCTTCTTTAATTCAATCGCTCAAGCGGTGCCATCCAGACGGGACTTATAAATAGGCGCGTGCACTGAACAAGCTCAATACGGAAGATCGACTCCGCTCACGGTGGCGGTCGGGAGCTCACTGGGAAAAACATCCGGTACTTGCGGACTACGGTATGTTCTCTAACCTCAAGGCGACCTCGTGACCCTCCACCAAAGCCCACAACACTTCGACGACCGCATCCGCGATTAGGAAACAAGCGGCACAACAACGAGAGAAATCTGCGGAGCACTCCTTGAAAACAACTTCACGCCGGGCATCGAGAACGCAAGGTGACCGTCTTCGAAACAAGAGATAATGACTTGATACCGCGTGAGCCAATCCATGCCAAGGATCACATCGAAGGGCTCGGTATAACCACCAAATTCGCCACGAACTCCTCATCTGCTAGAACCACCACACAACCAGGGCAAACACGGGAGCTGGATATAAGCCCACTAGGAGAACTAACGACCACGCCCTCCCAAATAAGCATGATCAAAGCCCCGCCGCTCAACAAAATTCTCCGAGACAAAAGAGCGGCTCCAGAATCAAAAAGTACGCAGGCATTGAAAGAGTCAACTGATAAGGTACCTGTCACAACGACTCCACGATCCCTGCCATCCGATGTCGGCATGGAGAATGCCGCAGGGACAGCTGAAGAAGAAGGATCTCCCACACCCTGGTAGGTCGGCGCAGGTGTCCACTGAGGTACCGGGGTCGATGGAGTAGGCTGCTGAACCCAGTACCCTCCAGGTGGGGGCGCCAAGACAGTCGATGAAGGTGTTGGAGGCGCCGGCAGGTAACGAGGTGTAGGAACCGCAGGTAGGGACTGCGAGGTAGGAGCCACAGCCATCATCTGAACGGTGCCATCGGGGCGAGAGAATCCCGCCGAAGATGTGGCGCCAACTCCCATCGTAGTTTCCCCCTGGGATTCTCGCACGCATACCACATCCTTGTGATTTTGACCACAGATAGCACACTGCCCCCTCCAAGAGCAGTCACTCCGGCTGTGCGGATCCCCACAACGAAAACACACCAAGCCCATTCCGGGTTTCGAGGTGGCACTGATGCAGAGAGCTCCTCCGGTGAGCTGGTTGCGCGCGCTACTACTGTAGGGTGGTGACGACGACCCTTTGCCTTCTTAAACATAGGGCCCCTGAATGGCCCCTCCTCTCGCTATGACCTCGAGGTGATCTCCTCGAGGCCTTGCGAGTGTCCTCCGTGCACGCATCTCGCATCTCGATCCCAATGCTGCTCCACCAGTGGTACGAAAATCTGTGATCGGAAAAGCACCCACAGTGGCGGATCGAAGGCCTAAGCCCCATTTAAATCGCTGGCCTTCTCCGCATCATCCCGAGCCACATGTGGGACGGCGGACTATCGATTGAAGCCCACCTCATACTCGCCACTGCATCGCTTGTCTTGAGTGTATTTGCCCAAGTCAATTTTCATCTTGTCCGAAAGGTCTCGGATAGAACCGCCTCTCAAGCGCCGGACAAACTCCGCCCACGATGGAGTCCATGGGCGGCCGTGCAGCGATCGCACTCCTTTCCACCGATCTGGGCCTCTCCCTTAGATTGCGCCACATAGCGCACGCGATCGGAAGCCACTACCTCAAAAGCCTCCATCTTGTCCTCCACGTGGGACGACGATCACCGGACAGAGTGGCGCCGCGGCCGAAGCCGTCGGCCTCAACCCTACCCACTCACGAAGTGAGATGCCGCTAACTGCCCCAGCTGCCGCAACCTCAGGCACCGGGGCGGCATCAGCACCAGGGGCCACCTGCCCCTGCTTCAAAGCCCTCAACTCTTGCTGCATGGCCCGACCACGACCACGGCTCCTCTTGGGTACCACCCACCGGTGAGCATCCTCGGCCTCCTCAATGCCGATTGCTTGGCTGCGGCGTAGCGGGACGATCACGGCCACTACCCTTAGGTGGCATTCTGCAGCCACGCAACCCACAAACAAACAAACAATAATCTCAGACAAGTGAAGCACAAGCAATAAATTAAAGAATTCAACAAGGTATATGCAAGATATGCAAACCCTTCCCCATCCTACATGTGCAAGTGTGTCAATTTCCTTACTTCTCCTAGAACCTAAAGCCTAGGCTCGATACTAATTGTAACACCTCAGGACCCACATTACTCCGGGATACTACTTAACCACTCTGACTAGCCAATAATTTCATAATAATACAAAATTTAGCGACAACTCTAGGCAAGAATCAATAGCGGAAGCATAAACTATTACGGGAATAAAGATAACGATTACAAGTTCAATAAATAAACAACCTCTAGCAGATTAATCCAAGTGTAGTCCACAAATGCATCAATTATAAATCAACAGATCATTCGTGAATAACTAGTCAATAGGCTAAATTCCTCTCAACTTTATTCTGACATGAAACTATGAATTGAGTGCATTATTGTAGTGCCGCTCTACCCATCCTGTGAATGCTTAAGAATCACTGAAGGGAAAAGAAACAACAAGAATGAGATAAAATCTCAGCAAGTAAGTTGAATAACGAGTTAATCAATTGACAAGCAAGCTACAACACAAAGTTATATTATTGCATGACCACAACCACATTCCACTATCTCATTCAATAAACCACATGGACTAGCATGAGTCCTGCCTCATAAGAATTCAACCATTGTCAAAAGAATGCATGTTCTACATCCACAATGCTTAATGCAAATGCATGCCATGCTCCACTGCACTCTTACCCATCAAGGTAAGAGTGTGCATCGATCACTGAATGTATGCGATCTTTGTCTTACGTCTGATCGCGCCATAAGCGGCGACATCCACAATGCAATGCGATGATATGTTATGAGTGATATGATAATCATAAACCACATATGTGACATCTCATAATGGCACCAACAAGATTAACTTGTACAACTACCACATATTCATTATGGAGAAATACATCCATGATCCACATTCGGCACATAAAGCAACCATTTCATGGCTACACACAAGATATCCAATGTAAATCATTAAATAATAATTACTGTCATCATCTCATAGGTAAGTCAACCAACCATGGCATAATACTTCAAAATACGAAACTCATAGGGATTGCAAGTAGTAGGGACAACCAATTAAACGGTAGTAACACTGCTACAATTACTTGCCTTCCACGATGTGACGCGTTAGCCGGCCAAGGTGATACTCCTAAACCTGAGGCTTCACCTCCTAAACAAGTAAAATAATTTCAGTAAGGTCATAATATACCCAGCGCTACTAAACGGCATTCTACAATGCTTACTAGACGACTCAAAACGAGTTTACAAAGCTGAAAACGAAAAACAACGTTTACTGCCATAATCTGATTCTGGACAGCAGCACGGTAAATGACATAACTCATGATCTGGAAGTCAAAAAGAGGTAAACCCAATTTCTGTAGATTCTTAACTGACTAATCTACAATACTCTAGTTGACACGATACTCCAATTCGGCCAAAAAATTAGGCCAACCATAGTCTGAACTTTCAGTACAGAAACTGTCTACACAAACGAACAGCAAAACTAAAATGACCATAACTTTTAATAGGTAACTCCGAATTGATCGTTCTTTATCAATCTGAAAAGGTTATCGAATTACCTACAATAACCTAGTTGGGTGAACTTTCAGATTCTACCAAAACCACTTTCAAATTTTAGGAAATAACCAGACATATTATTCTCGTCAGTTTTCTGGCAGCAGATACTAAATCGATCATAACTTTTTACTCAGACCTCGGAATCAAGTGATCTTCGCGGCCACTGAAAGCTAACGACAAAACCCACATATCTCTAGGAGATGGAAACTTAAAATTCAGCCTCTAAACATACGAAAAAAACCACGCAAGGTTCTGGACAGAATTGCATCTACTGCAGCCCAACAATTAACCATCAATTCTAATCGGTTTTTGCATCTAATAAGGATTAAACAGCGGGGAGGGCATCTCGTTACCCTTGTAGAACCACTAGAAAACGCTGAACCAAACCCGGCACAAACTCTTCTTCTTCTTCTTCTCCTTCTTCTCCTTCTTCTCCTTCTTTTCTCCCTCTCTTTCTTCTTCCTTGCATGAGAGCAGCACCTTGGGATGGGGAGATGCAGGGGCAGCACCTTGGGAGTGGGGAGGTGCAAGGGGAGGAGGGAGTCGCCAAGAGGAGGAAGGAGGCGGCTGCCAAGTGGGAGGAGAAAAGGGGAAAGGGGCGGCTAGGGTTTGGGGAGGTGGCCCTCCCCCCCTTTGGCCGGCCACCACTAGCAAATGGGCCAAGGCCCAGCCCCAAAAAATGAAGCGAAAACGATAGAAAAGCCCCTCTCTAAACTGGGTTTGACGAAAACTGAAAAAATAAAACTTCCCCGATTAAATTACTCTCTACCGATTGATTTTAATTTAATCCGATTCTTGACTTCTCACCCTTCCGGGGTATTACACAATGGCAATGACTAGTTTACTACAATTACATGATAAATGTTCATAACTTTTGTAAATCAATATCTAATTGCAACACTTGCATGTTGCTGCATGTTCCTTAAAAGCAGCTAGACATCCAGGAATAAAAATAGCTTATCATTATCAAGCTCAAGATTGCTCATGTCATAATATAGATATTTGTACTAGCATTATCACACTAATATTTATAGTTTCATTCTCATAAATTAATATCAATAAATTTTGCTCTAAAACAAAATATCAGCAAGCCCTAACCTATAAAAAAATATAAAAAAGGCAAAAAAATAGAATTTTTTTGTCCAAACGACTCTACCACGACTCTACTCTGCGATTCTACACGATTCTACGCGATTCTACGATTTGGATCGCGACTCTACTACAATTCTACCTGATTCCGATTCACGGTGCGATTTGGATCGACAGGCTGTCGTGGGTTCGTAGAATCGTAAGATTCTAAGAGTAGGATCGCGATTCTAACTACCTTGGTCACCACAACAATAGCATGAAGTACCCCTTCATACCACCCATGTCAAGTTTAAGTTTTTAAAAGGTTGTAGTCTAGTTCTTGTGGGAAATAACCAAGCGTGTCCATAACCTAGGACGAGGCTATTCGAATAGTTTTAACCTGCAGGGTGTACTAATGTACCCACACGATAGACCGCCTTTCCACCACCACGGTTAGCACACTTCCTTTGGTATGCGAGGCATGGCTAAGTCTAACAAGGCGCTTTCCAATGGGCGATGCTAATTAAGAGCCTCAACCCACGGAGAAAGACACATTAAGCAGCCCTAACCGGTGCGCTAATGCTCCTCCAACACCACAAACACACACACACGGGAACACACCCACCGACCAGCTCATAATTAACACCTCCCAAAGTACTTAGTCAAGAGAGGTTCCATATCCCCCTCGTGTGGTTAGCACGCAATAATTGCTTGGATCAATGGCACAAGTAACTCGGTCCTTAGGGACTCAGGCACCATTCGATCACACCCAACAGATCACCCAACATACCATTGTGCCCAAGCCAAGATATAATTTTTGTTTTCAGTTTTGATTTGCAAAATGGTAAAACACAAGGGTTGGACATAATGGAATAATATAAGTATTTGTGTGATCAAGATCACCGACTAAGTCGATGATCGCCCAATACTACCGATGCTAGGCATGGCTAAGCAATATTTATTCGAATCTACTAAGTGACAAGAGCTCATCCAACGAACTCTAATCACGACAAATAACCTAGGCTCGGGTAGTAGAGGATAATTATTTACCTACAGATTATGCAACTAGAGGTCTAACTAATCAATTTAACAACAAAATAGCAATGCATACATAGAAGTTAAACAAAATATTAGACTTTAAAAGTAATGGGATTAATGGGAAATGGTCAAGCTGCTTTTCGCTTGTTGTTGCTCAATTTGTTGCGGAGGGTCGTTCTGGGATTACCGCAAATATCGAATCCTAAGCGAAAGAGCGAAAACAACTAATAAGGCGAGCAACACTTAAACAAAAGAGCAAGCAAAAATTATCCAAATGTGACAAAATTTATACACAAGGTAAAATACGAACATACCTAGACATAGAAACTGGAAAAACTTAATTTGGATTTGTGGTGCAAAAGATATTCTCTAAAAACCTAATTTTGGCCATAATTAGCACTGTAGCAAAAATATTTTCTAGAAAGATTTTGAAGCTGAAACTTTTATGGTAGCTACCTACTGGTATAGTGGTAACCCATATAAAATTTCAGGTCAATTAGAGTTAAAATGATTTAGTTATGATTTTCTAAGTTTTAAATCTAAGACATGATTAATTTCAGTATTAAAGACTCTTGCAAAACCTATACTAAGCTAAAGTACTTTAACAGATGCATTTATAGAACTTTAGTTTGTTAAATTTGGAGCTACAGAGAAAAAGTTATGCAATTTTGAAGTTTAAAACAATTAATATGTGCAAATAAAAGCTTCTCGGACTAAATCGGAAAACCCATAAAAGCGGGGAGGTCGTGGGCGTTGATCAAAGATCGCACGGCTCACGATCTCGATGCTAAAACCCGCACGAGCTCCTGGCGCAAAGACCTTGCCGCGCTTAGAGAGGTCTTAGCCGTTGATATTGAATCCAACGGCTCAGACCATCTGGATGCACAAGCACCGCGAAGGAGGTCCTCGCGCACTAGGGAGGTCGTGGGCGTCGGATCTGGATCTGGCGGCCCCGAGCTCCACGAGGAGGTCTCACGGCTAACTCGCTAAGGGGAAGGTGCGGGCGGTTAAGATTTCCCGAGGAGGTCTTAACGGTCTAGATCCGATCGGAGGAGAGGATCTAAGCGGTGAGCTTAACGGCGGGAGGTCTTGGCGGCCAGGATCTCACCGAGGAGGTCCTAACGGTCGAGATGTCCTCGGGAGGTCCTCCAACACGGTGCTATCTGAGAGAGATCGGATGGCTCGGATCTCCATGGGAGAGGTCCTGAGTGGTCCGGATCTAGGCGGGAGGTCCTCATGGTTAAGACCAAAGACGAGGAGGTCACGAGGTTCTCTTCTGAAGAGACCAAGGGGTGGTCTTTGTAAAGAGGACCACAGGGTGGTTTTGAAGGTTTTCTTTACAAAAGACCGGGGTGGTCTTTTGCAAAAGAGGACCTTGGTGGGGTGGCTCAGGTGGTTTTAGAAAGCGACTAAGGAAGGACCTTTTGCAAGGAGGACCCCAAGGAGGTCCGAGAGGCGGTTTGACAAAAGCGGCCGGGTGACCCTTCGCACAGAGGGACCGCAAGGAGGTCCTTTGCAAAGAGGACCCCAAGGAGGAGGGTGATCCTAGCGGTGGGATTTAACCTACGGAGGTCTTTAACGGCCGAGATTCCAAATGGTGGGAGGTCCCGCGGCTAAGGACTTAGACTAGGAGATCTAGCGGTCCAGATCAACTTGAAGAGGTCATGAGCGGCTAAGACCACAACCGAGAGGTCCTAGGACTTAGCTAATCGGAACAAAGGATCTACGGGTAGATCTAAGCAGGAAGAGGTCATTAAGGGCTAGGATTAAATCGAAGAGGTCTTGGGAGCTAGAGTTTTTGCCGACAAGATCCCACGGTGCGAATCTAACACGGAGAGGTCACGGAGGTCACGATGAACCCGAGGAGGTCCAATGACTTGACAAAACGCGACAACGCACCGGGACACGGCTTTGGTCAGCGGCTCGTCGCGGCGACCACGACCACGGCGCGGTCCAACGGGGCAAAAATGTTCGCAATACTATTGCGAACCTTTTGAGGGCACAAGCGTCGCGGACACGACCCATATCGCCGCGAGCCGAACGAGGCGGAGATCAAATGCGGAAAAGTGGCGAGAAAGACTTCGCGCGACCTAAACTATCAGTGCTTAAGCTACGGGAGGTCATTGTGAACTCACGGGCGGAGGAGGTCCAAGGGAGGTCGAGGAGTTCAATGACGACGACCGCCACCGGGCCGAGGAAGACAACGCAGGCAAGCAATCACGAGCAATAGAGGACCAAGCAATGGTGATGATAACTTCGGAGGTTCACCGAAGGACTGGAACACATAAGTGAAGGAAGGAGCACCTTCTGGAGAGGAGGACGAAGCGGCGATTTCGGTAAAAGGGGAAATCCCGGTCGGAAGAGGCTCAAGACACAAACCGAAATAGGATTAGTGTCAACACTCCGAGGACCAGAGGAAGGAGCCGGAGCAAAGTTTGAAGGAAAGAGCCACTGGAGCACCGGTGCACGGGAGCTCAAGCCGGCAATGGCGGTCGGGGTGATCTTGGCGATTGAGCTCAAGCAAGAAGAGAGGGTGCCAAGCGGGGCTGCGGAAGGGTGAAAGGAGGACAAAGAAGGAGAGCTGGATGCTTAAGTAGAAGAGGAGCTTGGTCCGCAAGCGGCTCTCGCAGACGGAGGTCCGGCTCAGTCATGGGAGCCGGCGGCGGGAGCAGTAGAAGGAGACTCTGTGGCGTGCTCGAGCATAATAAATGCATGCGGTGAGAGCGGATGGGGAGGTGACTAGGCGCTGCTCTCCCGCCGACTTCACCGCCGCTCGATCGCGCGTGGGCGCGGAGGAAGAAGATGACCAGCAACGACCGGCCCACTGGTCGGCACAGGCGCGAGCGGCCGGAGTGCGGTCGGTGGGACGCAGCCACGGTCGAGCCAACTCGGCGAGTCGGACTCGAGTTCGAGCTCGGTCGGGTGAAACGATACTAGACCTGTTTTAATTTGAATTTTGTCTGAATATTTGAGGATTTAATTGGAGGGCCAAATGAACTCCAAATTTGATGAAATTTTAAGCTGGAGCTAAGTAGTTAGATGATTGAACTCCCTAAAACTTTCGAAGTTTTTATGCATTATAAAAATTCAGTGATAAACTAGGGTTTGACCAATGAAATGTTGGTTTGACTCGCCTCAAAGCTATTCAAATAATTTCTAAAAATTGTGAAATTTTTGGAGGGGTCACATATCAACCCAAGAACTTAGGAAAAATATTTCCTAGGAGATGATCAACAGACTTGTGACTTAGTATTCCCATACTGGTGAAATAATTGTTTAGCGCATTACAGAAAATACATGATGTAAGAAAAAGTTTTAACTTCTACTCATTTTCTTACACTTACAACACAAGTTGAAAATGGGGATGTTACAAGGAGCTCGATAAGTGCAGGGCATTCCTCGGCGCTTGGCGGCGGTGGTGTGCATAGTGGCCTGGCGACCACAATGGAAACAAGTGACATTGGGCTTGTATGCCCACTGCTCGGGAGTTCTTACCCCGTTGTTCCGCTGCGCCAGCGGTGGAGAGGGTCGTGGAGGTACCACAGAGGCCTCGGTGGTCTTTGGGGCACGAGGCGAGTGCTGGGGTGGCCGGGCCGCTGAGAAATCGCTACTAGCGTAAACCGGGCTGCCCTCCTCCTCTTCTGGACTCCTCCTTTGCCACACTCTTATGCTCCACAACTATGGCCTTGTTCACTAGATCTTGAAATTGCGGAAATCATGTGCGGCTAAAGCCAAGCGCATCTCTCTGTCAAGCCGCCCATGAAGCAGCGCGGCGGGCGTCGATGGATACATCATCGGGGCATAGCGGGCGAGGAGTTGAACTCTGGAGGTACTCAGAGGCGGTCTTCTTTCCTTGCTTGGGCAAGGGCTGCTGTTGCTTGATCAACATAACCCCTCGGGAATGTGAGCCTCACTGAAGGTGCGCATGAACTTCGCCCATGATGGAACTTCCCATCCGGTGCATGGCGGTATAGTTGTCCCACCACGCACTAGCGGCGCCCTCAAGGCGATAGGCGGCGCAAAGCACCCTCTCAACGCTCGTGCACCGAGCAATAGCCGGCTTCTTCTCAATGTCTCTCGGCCGGTCCTCGGCCTCCATCGGGCTCGGTGCACGAAAGGTGGGAGGATTGGTTCGCTGAAATCAGCGAGACCTCCCGCCGCCTCTGCTATCCCCTCCCGCTGCGCGGGGCGGGAGAGGTGTTGCGACTATCACGCCCGAGGATCTGGTGCGATCCATCTGTTTCTCTCGATCGTGCCAAGACTTCCGCCATAGTGGGTGGCGGAGGAAGTACCTCCTCGGAAGAATCGCATCCCATGGTGGCTGGTGAGAGGGCTCACCCCTCTCCTCGCGGGCGTAAAGTTCTACCACAGCAGCAGAACGAGTGCCCTGGGGTGGCGATCCCCCATCGCGCTGGGCTCTAGCCCGAGTATTAGGACCTGACATCCTGGAGTGACAAGGAGGATTAGAAGATAAACATGAAGGTCACAACTTATATGAGCAAGCAATAAGAATGATATTTTAAAAAAACACGTGAGAAATTTAACACCAAATAAGGTACAAAACATTAAGGCTAGTATAAAATCCACAACGACAAATGCTAGTCCTTTGGAACAATTACATCGAGTTGGCAGTGTAGGCAATTGGCAACCGCCCAAAGTCAAAGTCCAAAATAATACAAGAAGATCCAACGACTACTATCTGTTACAACAATTAAAGGATACACTTTGAAAACATGCCCGACAATGAGCTCACTACCTCAACATCCTAGATATTATTCGGTCAAAGTTCACGGAAACTCATCCAAAAGATGTGCCCGGGGATCCAGTATCGCGGGGTCCCTAGGTTAGGAAGACGCAAAGGTGATCCTATGGCATTAATATGACCTCCTACCACGGGAAGGCGACAATCTGGCAGTGCGAGAAAGATAAGGGGAGATCATATTAGTGCCATATAGCACACTGGGATGAATGAGCCTCATATCATGCATGAGCCTTAAGTGCTCCTGAGCCCCAATGAGACGCCGTCGCGTCTCCCACAACTCATGCATGGTGCAGCGATGCATCTGGTCCATGATGTGCACCAGTCTTGCCAATTGTCGAACCTGAGGGTCTTCGCCGAACTGAATCCTAGCAAACCTGCTCACTTCCCCTTCACGTGCTTGCATGGGGAAATGGTCATAGGGCGGCTGAGACAGCTCTGTCAGGTCATAGCGGAGGC
This sequence comes from Ampelocalamus luodianensis, assembly GCA_036346255.1. Taxonomy (NCBI): domain Eukaryota; kingdom Viridiplantae; phylum Streptophyta; class Magnoliopsida; order Poales; family Poaceae; genus Ampelocalamus; species Ampelocalamus luodianensis. The sequence continues at coordinate 73,036 of JAYEVH010000326.1, forward strand.
GACTCATGGCCACCCTAGCCACTTCTTGCAGCGCCATGGCCTCCGAAGTGCCATAAGCCTGAAAATGATATGGGATACTTCCCGTAACACGCCTAGCAATAATATCTGCCACAGCCAAGTATTCCTCCATTCCCGGCCCTCGATCTCAACGATAAAGGGAGTACGTCGGTGGTAGGTGAAATCGCCTTCCACATCATATCCTCAAGTAACTCGGGTATCCTCCCACATCCTCGGCTTGGGTCTCATGAACAAGGTATTGGGGTTCATCTAAAGGATGGAAAAGGCAAGGTAAGTTAGTTTTGCAAAACCAAAACTGAATAAGGCAAGGAATGATACTAGGATGGATAAGGAATAAAAGATACTCCTAACTTAACTTTTCAAAGTAATTTTTATAATTTGGAAAATAAATTGACCAAGGGTTTGTTAAACTTAACGCCCATGCTATCACTAACCTACGTCGATGTCGCTCGATACTGTATTGTGGGGTCCCGGGTTATCTCCTTAAGACCGAGACTAAGCAAGGTCTTAGGGACATAACCCGGAATCTCCGGTAAATGGATTCCAACTTAACTCGGTCTAAGTGGAGGCTCAACTCCATTCTAGAGCCCCGACGATCATGCGCGCTGCTCCCCTGCTAGCACTACATGATTGTCGGTTCTCCAACAAGTCAAGCACTACACTTAGCGAGTTAAATAGGAATCCAAGAACAGCGAGTATGACCTATATTGGCTCCCAAGATCAGTGACCAATATAATCATACCCTCATTACAACATTAGTCACATCCATACAACCATCATACATAAATAGTACAAAAGTTACAACACAGTTCGAAGAGTACAATTACATAAGGGCCGACCGGCCAAATTTAACAAGTTTATAGCGGAAGCAAGTAAATAACCCAAAAGGACCAACAGTGGTATGCCCACAACCCATCGACAACCGACTGGGAGTTAGAAGATAGCATACTACTCGTCGGTGTCACCTAAGTCGACACCGCGAGCTCATCAACCTCAATATCGTCCTCACTGTAAAGCCAACAAACATCATTTGAGTACCAAAGAGTACTCGCAAGTCTTACACAAATAAAAATAGTTATGCATAAGGTCGTTCAAAGGAAGGCTCATATTGGCTTAGTTTTGCGAAAGAGACGCAACAATGTACAACCTACACATACTAGTTTTTCAAGTGCCATTTCAAAATCAGATTTGAAGTAGAAGTAAAACATGTGAATAAGTAATGAACTAAGTAACAAATTAAACATACAAATAACAAAGTGGCTGCCCACTTTGATACAACAATAAGCATAAACATCCCATTTATGCTAATTACCAAGTTATAACCACAATTTTAATTCCAAGTCTAACAATAGTAACTCCCGAACTCAAGCGGTTGTCCATAACCGTGGACACGGCTATTCGAATAGATTATACCCTGCAGGGGTGTACTACTTTACCCACACGACTCGATTAGCCCGTAAGCCTCCGGATAATGGCACACTTCCTTTGGTATCTTTGGTCGGGAGAATCGAGATACGGTCATTTTCAGCAAGAAAACCCTATTGAGCTAAGTCCCCCATGTGAGATGTTTCCGGTCTTAGTACAAGCAGCGTATAGCACTTGCTAAGGGGCTCACAAGTTATATTGGAAATACCGACGCAACATAAGTGTAATAGGTGCTACCATGCACACTATAGAACATTACATCGGCTCCTAAGGACAAATGATCAAACACAAATGCCCCTACACCACCATGGGACTTAACACAATAGAACCTTCCCCCTACTTAACCATACAGCACCCATATATTGCGTATGGTAGCACGAAAATACTTGAATCAACGACGTTACCATAGTTCGGTCCTTAATTGTCCAGACAAGTCCAACCACATACCCAAATCTCGTGCACAAAGCACCATAACTAACCAACACTTGTCCAGACCAAAAGCTCATTTAAAATGACAAAATTTAACTTGTAAAACAGGTACGAAGATCTGAAACAAAAGTATATAATGAGAGTTGTGTTTATCTCATAATTGTCGGGTTATTCCGACAATCAACTACTGATTCTAGACTTGCATGACTAAGCAAACTCGAAACAATATAACTTCACACCTCCTATCATATCATTTCAGCAATGGAATAATTCATGGATAGCCACAATGACAACATAATAGGATGTGTCTAACTATTCATCACAAAAATAGCGACATTATCAAAATAGCATGCAAGCAATTATCATTGCATCTATCCTACAAAATTGGGATCAAATATGATGCAAAAAGAAAGTTCAAAGGATGCTTGCCTTGCAGGTAGCTAAGTTGTTCGCTCTCAATTGCGTAGGAGTCGATATCAATAAGCTCGGTATCTAGATAATTATAACATCGAATAAATACCGAGAAAACAGCTCAAAAACCAAAATGCTCAAAAATGCATTATTTTTCTACAGCAGTTAGGTCATGATTTTAGATGGATTTAGGTAAAAGAATTATTCCATTTGGAGTTATGAATTGGAAGTTATGCCATTTTGAATTTCAGGTTTCGTTATGCCCGTTTTGAGTAATTTAATTATGAAGTGAAAAATTGTAGGGCAGTGGTGGGGCAAAGGATTGCATGGGTACATAGGTAACATTAATATAAGTTCAGAATAGTTGAGTTTGTCCCATTTGGAGTTCTTATGATTTAGTTATTGATTTTCAAAGTTATCGACCTTTTATAGTATAAAAATAATGGAATTAAGGAGTATATTCTCCCAAAATGGTTTATGTGACCGAGGTAATGTGGAGACCATTTTAGAATTAAGTTCACTGAAGATGAAAATTATCAAAAGTGGTCCCACTGTTTTGGAGTTTCCAATACTTACATATGTATTTTTAAAGATTTGATCCATTTTCCCATTGTAGAGATAATGATTTTAATGAACAAATTTCCAATTAAAGCCCTCTGCTACAGAGACAGGTTTGAAACTAATTTTAATAGGAAGTACATTAAGAATGTAAATTTCGTAAGTGGTTTGATCAATTTGGAGTTGAAATGATTTAGTTATGCATTTTAGAAGTTATACATATTTTTCAAATGTGTAAGAAAAGGGTTTTCAGATTTTACAAGCATTTGCAACTCTTCTCACCGAGTGCGGTGCTAACGCTGATCATCGACCGGCGGGCCGCTCGTCGCCCATCATGCGGCGCGCGCACGTGTGCGTCTTTGGCGACGATGCGGCCGTTGGATCAAGATCAACGGTCCATATTCGAGTGCAATAGGGCGGTCGAATGTCTCACAAATCCAGCCGTTCCTTTCGCATCCGACGGTCGGATTAACTCGGTACAATTAGTTTCTACATGCGTGTTTAGAGTCTTAGGGTCCACATGTCGGCCCATCGTGGCTTTAACCAAAAATTTACATTTTTCGTGTGTGGGGCCCGCATGTAATAGACTCATCAGCGCCGCTTAAGACATCACTTAAATGCTAATGATTGGAGTTTAACGGCTAATGACTTGCTACGATGGCGGTCGGCGTACGACAACGGGATTTCGATCGCGCTCTTCACCGCCGGCTTCTTGGCGATCCCGGCCACGGCGGCGTGAACCAAGAGCATGGACAGATGGAGAATAGCAAGGCGCTCCTAATGGGAGTAGTCCCGACGACTGAGCCGGCCCAGAACGGCGGCTAGCCAACGGCGAGCGGCGGTACTAAATACGGCAAAAGGAGCTACGCAGATTTGAAAGCGTTCTGAGCAAATGGACACATGCTTATGCTCCTAGGCGGCATGAGGAAGTTACCTGAGCTAGGAGAGGGCCTGGGGAAGCTTTGGGATGGCTGGAGCAGTGTCGGCGCCGGAGAAGAAGTAGCGGCACAACACGGCTTTACGTGGAGAAGATGATTGGAGAAACCCTAAGGACAGAGAATGGTTAAGATAGCTCAAGGGCCATATGAGAATGCTTCATGAGCAAAGAATTGAAGAATGGCTTACCAAAACGAAGTGGGAGAGGAAAGGTTGTTTCCCGGCCGAAAATGGTTCAATCTTCAAATCAACAAGATCCTGCCGTGCAAAGACCAAATCGATTGAGGGGAAAGTCTAAACAGCCTAAAGGACACAAGATGACGCGCAAGGTTTAGGCTAGTACCTCGTGGACACGAAGATGGCATGAGAAGTTGTAACAGCCCTAACTTAGGGTTTGTATTTCAAATGTAAAATTTTGAGGAGAAATAAAAACTTTTGTTGCCTCTTCAAATCATTTGAAAGTTTCTACATTTTTCCCTAGCAATTTCCATTTTCTAGAATTAAATTCTTGTGAATGGAAATTGTTGTCAGCACATTCTTAGCCTTCAAACTTGTGATCATCCCCTAGGAATATTTTTCCTGTCATCTTGATCATCCTGTCTACCTCCCTGAATTATTTCACAATTTTTAGATTTTGTTTGCTATTTCAAATGGCCAAGTCAACTCTGTTTGAAATCTGGTCAAACTCCCTGTACAGCAGCTTGTGAATTTTCTCCAGAACAATGCAGTGCATAAAAAGTTCTGGAAAAATTATACAAGGTTGTCCACTGTCCCTAGTAGCTACCATAAAAATTTCGAAATTTTTGGAGCTCAGGAGCTACCTCTAAAAATTCCCCAAACCTTCTCTGTCTTTTAAATCAAATTCTAAAAGTACTGTTCCTCGGGCCCGAACCCAACTCAGGCTCGAGTCCGACTCGCACACTTGGTTCGGTCGCGTCAACTAATCGCACCGCTGCGAGTCAATTGATCGCGACCGTCCGATGCAAATCGAGCGATCCACGTCGCGCGCGCAACCGACTGTCCGAATGCATACACCAATCTCGGCCGTCCATTTCGGATCCAGCGGTCGGTGCGATCTGATCAAATCAAACCTCGGTTCGCACCGCTTTGCTCTGTCGCCGACATGTGGGTCCCACTGTCGGCATCAACCTCGTCTTCTCCGCACTCACCGGAGCTCACGGCGGCGTCGCGCATGCTTGCCACGTCCTCGTCGCCGCCACCTTTTTGTCCTCGTGTCGGCCGTGAAGCATCGCCGGGATCTCATCTACCCACCGAGCCCATCCACTACCCTTCGCGTCCATTCTTGTGTTTTCTCCGCCCAAATTTCCTTCCACGGAGAAGAACCGAGAGCAATCCGCCGTGTTAGCGCCGCCCTCGAGCCAGCGATCGCGCGGCTTTGTGATCCACTCTCCTCGCCGCATCCATTTTGCCTGTTCGAGCTCGTAGCACCCGGTGAATCATCGGAGCCACTTCATCGCCTCTCGCCTCCGGTGATCTCGGCTCGCAAGCTCATCTGCGTTACGGTGAGTTTCTAGCCCGACACTTGGTCCCTTAGGATCGCATCAACGTCTTGAGTCTAACCGTGACCTTGTTTCGCTCTTTGGTGCATCACCAGAGGCCGTGTGCGTCGCTTTCTTCTCCAAACTCGGTAAAGCGCCGGGTCGATTCGGCGCCACCGTCCTCCTCCATCATCAAGCTCGTGGGCTTATCTTTCTGGTGTCTCCGCGATCCGTGGCGCACCTTCTGAAAGCTTTCGAAGTGCATGGCGCCTTCTGCGAGCCGTAGCTTCTTCTCGCCTCCGCCGTCGTGAGCCCATCTCCGCGACCATTGGGCTCGCGTCACCGTCACCGGGTTCGTGAGGTCTTTGCGAACCTTAAGGTACCACTCACTCGTCTTGAAACTCACCGGTTTGCTAGATCACTGCGCGGCGCCGCGCCGTCCCGTCGCGTCTTGACGAGCCGCCGTGGCTTAGTTATCGCTAAACACGGTTCATTAGGTCAGCGACTTGTGGGCCTCTCGTGTTAAGCTTTGTTTAGGATTCAAATCTAATCGTTTTAATTCTCGAGTCTACGTTATGGGGCCGGAATGTCGATTAGGGGTTGTGTAGTTTTGTTAATCGTTTTCTCTTTCATGAAGCGTATTTTCTTTGGGCATATGTGTTAGGATTACGTTGTTAAGCGAAGGCGTATTCTTTGAATACGCCGGCGTCACCTTATGAGCGATCCGCTCAGTCGACATTTCGCGCGGCCCCATCTGCTGGTGGTGGGGCTAGCCGTGCGTCGGTAGAAGAAGTATTAAGTGCTTTAGTATTTCTGAAATGCTTTTTTGTTGCACTATTAAATCAATTAAACTTGTAAAATGCATAACTAATTCAATTTTTATCCAAATTGCATAAAACCAGTGCTGTTAATTTTCATTTTAAATGTTCTATTTATTAAAATTAGTTTCAACCTCGTCTCTGTATCGAAAATCTGTTAAATGATTAATTGATGCTTTATGCATTTTCCAAAATTAGAAAATTCATATCTTTCTCAATAATTGTCCAAATCCAAATAACCCAACTCAGTAAAATTTCATTTTCAGTATACTAACTATTAGGATAGGTTTTACACACTGTTTACATTCATGAAAATTTGTTAAGTAATTAACTAGCGACATGTTGTGTTTTTAGCTTAGAAAATTCATAGAAAATTATTAATAACTTAAAATAATTTGTACTCTGTTTCTAAAATTTTGTTATATCTTGCTTAGGTTGCTGTTTGAGTTTTGGCTTGTTTTGGTGATTGTTGTATGTTTGAGTTTTGTCGGTGTTATTCGTTCTTATTTGCTGTTATGTTCGATCGTTAGGCTTCGATATTTGCGGCAACCACGAGGACGATCCTCCGCGACATATTGAGCAACAGCATCCAGGCAAGCAGTTTGATCATGATAATCCCAGTATTTTAAAGTCTAATATTTTGTTTCAGCTGTATGTATGCATCGCTTAATTTGTGTTAAAATGATTAGTTAAATCCGTGTTGCATATCCCGTAGACAAAATATTGATCTCTACTACGAGCCTAGGTTATTTCTTTGTGATTAGAGATCATTGGATGATCTCTTGTCACTTAGTAGATCCGGTCAACTTGCTTAGACATGCTTAGCTATCGGTAGAAGCTGGCGGTTATCGATTTTAGTCGGTAACCTTGATCACACAAAATTTACTACAACTTCATGTTTCACATTTCTGCTATGTTTAATTGCAAAACTAAAAATGAAAACAAAAATGATTTAGGCGCGCACAATGGTAAGATTGGTGTGATCTATTGGGTGTGACTGGAAAGGTGCCCAGGTCAATTAAGGACCGAACATCTTGTGAGTTTCTGTTATCCAGGCATTTCGGCGTGCTAACCACACTAGAGTGTATGGGACCTCTCTTGACCTAGTACTTTGGCGTGTATTGGCTCCGGGTCGCAGGAGGTCGCAGGAGGGATGGAGGTGGGAGCATGGTAGTTGTCCAAAAGCTTTATCTGAGTGGGTAGTTGTCTTTTCGGCTTTACCATGTAAGCGTATGGGTTTCTATCCATACGAGCGGCTCGTAGTTAATACACAATATTGGAAAAAGTCTCGTAGGACTTAGTTGTGCGACATACCTTGAAGTGTGCTTTGGCTTAAAGGCGATGCGAAGTGTGGGTGCAGTGGTACACCTGCACGGTTAAAAACTATTCGAATAGCCTCGTCTAGGTGATGGACACGCTTGGGTAAGCTTATCGAGAGTTAGACTACAACATTTAAATTAAAACTTGATGGGTGGTGCGAATGCGGGATTCGTGCTATTGTTGTGGTGACTATTGGGATAGTCACTTCTAGGTTGTTTATCTTTCGCTTTTGTTATTATTATCCTTCTTGTTATTTCAATCTTAAGAATGAATTGCAAACTTGCCTTTAAAAGCGTATTACCTTATTGCAAATGAAAATTGGCTTTATGCAAATGAAACATATGGCCTCCACCGGACAAGCTGCATGTAGCATATGAGCAGTGCGCTAGTTCACACGTCGAGTCTTGCGGGTACAAAGACAATCTTTGTACTCGGGTGCTTTGCTTAATGTTTTGTTGCGGAGGAAGAAGGTGAGCCTCGTGGTCCTCACTTACGTGTTTGTCTTTGTCGCCGTGGGTGACGACTAGTCTTGGCGGTCGGTCGGATGCCTTGTGGGTTGAAGGCACACCGATTGGCTTTGTTTATAGCCATCTTATGGCACTTTTGCTTCATTGTCGTTCTTGTTATTTGTGTATCTTGTGGCACATCGGCCTATGTCCGTAATCTGTTACTATTTGTTTATCTTCCGTTTGTAGTGTAATGTTTGGACTCTATGTCTTGAATGGAGTTCTTTGTCTAATTTTGTAACGAGGTGCGTATACTGCTGCCTGGGAAGTATACATATCTCGAGGATCAGTTTATTTGATTTGTGATGCTAGGACCAGGTGGTTGGTTAAGCATTACAAGCCAAATAAACTAGGGTCCTCACAAAGTTGGTATCAGAGCCATTCGACCGTAGTAACAAGCATAGTCGTCCTTAGGGTATTTTGAAAGTCTTATTTTCAAATTATAAAAAGGTTTATGAAAACTTAGGCAGGTTCTCAGATTTTACTCCTTACCTATCTTAGCCTTCTACTCTCATCTTACTCTAATTTGAGTTTAAAACTTGGTTTCTCTCTTTCCTTTCAAAAGATAGTTACTACTGGTGGAATCAGCCTTTGGGAGAACCATAGATAATTAGTCTAATTAAAATTTGTGGGAGCATAAGGGTAAGATATGTATGAGTTTGCTAAGTGTCTGATTTTTGTCAGTTGGTTTTGTAACTTCAAAGTCTTGTGCTTGTTTTGTCTTTGTTAGCAAGTTATTTGCGATGGGTCATCAACTTCATGTTTTCGGCTATTGTTAACTTGTCTTAGTGAAACAGGATGGCCGGAGAGCAGCGTGGCGATCAGCAGGCTGGTCATGATGAGGAGCTTCCCCCTCCTCCGACCATGGCTGAGGTGCTCGCTCAGATCGAGCGAAACCGCATGGACCAGACGCGAATCTTGGAGGTTATTGCTAGGAATACCTCCACTCCTGCCGGTGGTGGCGGCCACCAGACTCGCGGGGACTTGCGAGTTCCTCCGTACACGACCGCCGACTTTCTCCCGCTCGAGGACCTCTCGATGCGGATGATTGGCTGCGCATGGTTGAGCGAAAGCTCAACATAGCTCAGTGCCAGGCACAGGATAAGGCACTCTTCGCGTCCCACCAGCTTGAGGGCGCGGCACTCTCATGGTGGGAGAACTATCTCGCCATGCAGCCCGCGGGCCATGTGGTCGCGTGGGAGGAGTTGGATCGCTTTTCGTCGGGCCCACATCCCGGATGGCACGATGAAGCTGAAAAGAAAGAATTCCTCGCGCTCAAGCAAGGGCGCAAGTGCGTGACAGAGTACATGCGAGTTCAATCATCGGCTCGTTATGCTCCGGGAGGTGGCCTCGGATGAGGCTAGCGGGGAGAAGTTTATGGATGGCTTGTGCGAGGAGTTGCGGGACAAGCTATCTATTGTGGACTTCTCGGACTTTCGTGCCTTGGTAGATAAGGCCATTGTTCTTGAGCATAAGGCAAAGGCGCTGGCGAGTCCCGCAGCGCAAATGGAGGCGCATCGATCTACTCACACCACCTCGTTCGTCCTCGGTGGGCGGCACCGATGGCCCGTTCTTTTGCTCCACCGCGCCGAGACCATCTGCACCAGCTCCTCGCCCACCGCGGCCGTGTTTCAGCCACGTGCGCTGCGATTCAAGACAGAGCGGCCTCGCAATCCGGCGGCCGAGGTGACTTGTTTTCGCCGCCACAACAAGGGCCATTATGCGAATGCACGCCTCGAGTGTTGCGGCAGCCCTCGTCCTAATGGAGGACGCGGCGAGGAGCGATCACCCGCGACCAAAAGATTATTGAAGACCCGAGTGCGGCGTGGTCGGGTGAACCACCTTTCGGTGAGGAGGCTCGAGGCGCGGATGTCGTGATTGGTACACTTCTTGTTAATTCCGTCCTGCTGCGGTATTATTTGATTCGGAGCATCGCATTCTTTATTTCAAGATCATTTGCTGCTGTTAGTGGTCTTCGCTGTGTTCCTTTGGGAGTTCCTTTGCTCATTCGCTCTCCGGGTTCGGAAATGAGAGCTGATATGGAATGCCGCGGTGTTCCTATCATAGTCAGAGGAGTGGGATTTTTGGCAAACCTTATTCTACTCAGTTCAGCGAGTCTGGATGTGATTCTTGGCATGGATTGGTTGTCCCAACACTTGGGGCAAATCGATTGTGCCAGGAAGATTGTTTATCTTACCGACCCTTCAGCGTGGCGGTCGGATTTTCGCGCTTCGTGGTCCGCATCTTTGTGCATTAGAAGCAAAGCCGACCTTGCAAATTCAAGATGTTCCCATAGTATCGACTTTGTGGATGTCTTTCCCAAGATTTGCCAGGATGCCTCGGTTCGAGATCTGGAGTTTGTCATCGAGTTGCTGCCGCATGCGCTCCGATTTCAAGGCGCCGTATCGGATGCCTCCCAATGAGCTAGAAGAATTGAAGAAGCGGCTTGGTGAGCTCCAAGCAAAGGGTTTCATCCGTCCCGATTCATCTCCTTGGGGTTGTCGGTGATCTTTGTGAAGAAGAAGGACAAGACTTTGCGTATGTGTGTTGATTACCGTCCTCTCAATGAAGTGAGCGGTGAAGAACAAATATCCTCTCGCCCGCATTGATGATCTTTTTGACCGGTTATGCGGAGCTCGGTGTTCTCCAAGATTGATGCGAGATCGGGCTATCATCAAGTCGGATCGGTGAGGATATTCGAAGACGGCTTTCACTACTCGTTATGGCACATGCGAGTACACCGTCATGTCTTTCGGATTAACCAATGCTCGGCCTTGTTCATGAACTTGATGAATTCGGTATTCATGGAGTTTTGGACAAATTTGTGGTGGTCTTCATTGATGATATTCTTATTTATTCCAAGGCTGAAGCGAGCATCTTGAGCATCGAAGATTGTTTTGGGCAAATTGCGGGAGCACGGCTATATGCGAAGTTCGACAAATGTGAGTTCGGTTGAAGGAAGTGGCATTCTTGGGCCATGTTCTTTCGGTGGAGGCATAGTTGTGGATCCCAAGCAAGGTCGCGATGTTCTATCTTGGGGACGGCCAAGTCGATCCAGCGATGTGCGGAGTTTTCTTGGTTTAGCGGGCTACTATCGCGCTTTATCGAGAACTTCTCCAAGATCGCAGCCGATGTTGAATTGCTCAAGAAGGACAAGAAGTTTGTATGGTCCTCTGCTTGTGATGAGAGCTTTCGAGGAGCTCAAGCAGCGATTGACATCGGCTCAGTCCTTACTCTTCCCGATATCCACAAGAGCTTGATATTTATTGCGATGCCTCTCGTCGGGGACTCGGATGTGTTCTTATGCGGGAAGGCAAGGCGATCGCCTATGCATCTAGGCATTGAGGCCTCATGAGCTCAACTATCCCACCCATGATTTAGAGCTTGCTGCGATGGTTCATGCACTCAAGATTTGGCGGCATTATTTGATCGGAAACGTGAGGTGTATTCCGATCATAAGAGTTTGAAATACTTATTCACTCGGCGGATCTGAACCTCGAGCGAGAGGAGATGGCTAGAATTAATCAAAGATTATGACATGGGTATTCGTATCATCTGGCAAAGCCAATGTGGTTTCTTGATGCACTTAGCGAAAAGTGTATTGCAATACTACGATGATCCAAGAGCACAGAACCTGCTTGCTGCGAAATTTCAGCGTCTCAACTTGGGTTTGATTGAACATGGTTCCCTTGTCGCCTTGGTTGTGCAACCAACCTTGGTGGATCAAATCAAGGCGACAAACAATCGATGATGGTGTGGGTAAAATCAAGCAGAATATCAAGGGTGGATCAGCCAAGTGTTTCACAGAAGATGAGCACGGTGTTGTATGGTTTGGGCAGTGTCTTGTGGTCCCAAAGGTCCGGAGTTGCGGGATTTGATTCTTCAGGAGGCCCATGATTCGCCTTTGTCCATCCATCCCGAGGCCACTAAAATGTACCAAGATCTGCGTCAGAGATTCTGGTGGACTCGCATGAAGCGCGAGATTGCCGGGTTCGTTGCGGATGTGGCGTATGTTGTCGCGTGAAGGCCGAGCATCGGCGTCAGCAGTCTTCTTGACCCTTGCCCATACCGGAGTGGAAGTGGGATTCGTTGGTATGGACTTCATCACCGGTCTACCCGTACTTCTTGAGGAAGGATGCTATCGGGTTGTTATCGATCGATTGGCGAAGGTAGCGCATTTTCTGCCAGTGTGTACCGCCCTCAGCGTCAGTAAATTGGCAGACCTCTACATATCCCGCATTGTGAGTTTGCATGGTGTGCCACGAACGATTGTGTCAGATCGTGGCTCTCTTTTCACTTCGGCTATGGCACGATTTACGTGAAGCCATGGGGACCCGTCTTTCTTTCAGCTCACCTATCATCCTCGGATCGATGGTCGACGGAGCGGTCAACCAAGTTCTTGAAGATATGCTCCGTGCTTGTGTTCTTTCCTATGGAAAGAATTGGGAGAAGTGCCCACCGCTTGCCGAGAGTTCTCCTACAACAACGACTTCGGACTAGTCTCGGTATGGCACCGTTTGAGGCTTTGTATGGGAGGCGCTGCAGAACACCGTTGAACCGGTGAGAGGCGGTGAAAGCGGTTCTTTGGTCGATTCCATCAATGAGGTGAAAGTCAAGTGCGATTGATTCGTGAGCACTTCGCGCGTAGCTCGATCGAGCGTAAGAGCTATGCGGATCGTCGTCGTCGTGAGTGAGTTTCGGCCCAATGACTTTGTGTATCTCAAAGTCTCACCTTTGAAGGGACATCGTCGTTTGGTGTCAAGGGCAAGCGGCTCCTCGATATGTCGGGCGTGTCGCATCATCAAGAAAGTGGGAGCTGTTGCATACAAGTTGGAGTTGCCGGCTACACTCGAAGGGTGCATGATGTTTTTCATGTGTCACGATTAAAGAAGTGCCTCGCGTTCGGTTGAGGAGACACCATTGGAAAATATCGATGTGCGGGAAGATCTGTCTTATCGTGGCGCCCGTTCGTATCCTCGAAGAAGCCGAACGCGAGCGAGGAACCGTGTGATCAAGTTCCTCAAAGTTCGTGGTCGAACCACTCGAGGATGAAGCCACTTGGGAGCGGGAAGATCGCCTCGAGCGATTACCCATCCTTCTTCTCCCGGTGATCGAATCTGGCCGAGATTCTGTAAGGGGGAGATTTGTAACAGCCCTAACTTAGGGTTTGTATTTCAAATGTAAAATTTTGAGGAGAAATAAAAACTTTTGTTGCCTCTTCAAATCATTTGAAAGTTTCTACATTTTCCTAGCAATTTCCATTTTCTAGAATTAAATTCTTGTGAATGGAAATTGTTGTCAAGACATTCTTAGCCTTCAAACTTGTGATCATCCCCTAGGAATATTTTTCCTGTCATCTTGATCATCCTGTCTACCTTCCCTGAATTATTTCACAATTTTTAGATTTTGTTTGCTATTTCAAATGGCCAAGTCAACTCTGTTTGAAATCTGGTCAAACTCCCTGTACAGCAGCTTGTGAATTTTCTCTAGAACAATGCAGTGCATAAAAAGTTCTGGAAAAATTATACAAGGTTGTCCTCTGTCCCTAGTAGCTACCATAAAAATTTCGAAATTTTTGGAGCTCAGGAGCTACCTCTAAAAATTCCCCAAACCTTCTCTGTCTTTTAAATCAAATTCTAAAAATACTGTTCCTCGGGCCCGAACCCAACTCAGGCTCGAGTCCGACTCGCACACTTGGTTCGGTCGCGTCAACTAATCGCACCGCGCGCGAGTCCAATTGATCGCGACCGTCCGATGCAAATCGAACGATCCACGTCGCGTGCGCAACCGACTGTCGAATGCATACACCAATCTCGGTAGTCCATTTGGATCCAGCGGTCGGTGCGATCTGATCAAATCAAACCTCCGGTTCGCACCGCTTTGCTCTGTCGACATGTGGGTCCCACTGCCGGCATCAACCTCGTCTTCTCCGCACCTCACCGGAGCTCACGGCCGTGCGCGCATGCTTGCCACGTCCCTCGTCGCTGCCACCTTTTTGTCCTCGTGTCAGCCCGTGAAGCATCGCCGGGATCTCATCTACCCACTGAGCCCATCCACTACCCTTCGCGTCCATTCTTGTGTTTTCTCCGCCCAAATTTCCTTTCCGGCCGGAGAAGAACCCGAGAGCAATGCCGCCGTGTTAGCGCCGCCCTCGAGCCCGCGACCGCACCGCTGTGATCCACTCTCCTCGCCGCATCCATTTTGCCTGTTCCGAGCTCGTAGCACCCAGTGAATCATCCGGAGCCACTTCATCGTCTCCGCCTCCGGTGATCTCGGCTCTGCAAGCTCATCTGCGTTCTGGTGAGTTTCTAGCTTCGACACTTGGTCCCTTAGGATCGCATCACTGTGCTGAGTCTAACCGTGACCTTGTTTCGCTCTTTGGTGCATCACCGAGGCTGTGCGTCGCTTTCTTCTCCAAACTCGGTAAAGCGCCGCCGTGTCGATTCCGGGCGCCAACGTCCTCCTCCATCATCAAGCTCGTGGGCTTATCTTTCCTGGTGTCTCCGCGATCCCGTGGCGCACCTTCTCGGCCGCTTTCGAAGTTCAGAGCGCCTTCTGCGAGCCGTAGCTTCTTCTCCGCCTCCGCCGTCGTGAGCCCATCTCCGCGACCATTGGGCTCAGCGTCACCGCCACCGGGTTCGTGAGGTCTTTGCGAACCTTAAGGTACCACTCACTCGTCTTGAAACTCACCGGTTTGCTAGATCACTGCGCGCGCGCGCCGTCCCGTCGCGTGCCGACGAGCCGCCGCGGCTTAGTTATCGCTAAACACGGTTCGTTAGGTCAGCGACTTGTGGGCCCTCTCGTGTTAAGCTTTGTTTTATGATTCAAATCTAATCGTTTTAATTCTCGAGTCTACATTATGGGGGCCGGAATGTCGGTTAGGGTTGTGTAGTTTTGTTAATGCGTTTTCTCTTTCATGAAGCGTATTTTTCTTTGGGCATATGTGTTAGGATTACGTTACATTGGCGAAGGCGTATTCTTTGAATACGCCCGACGTCACCTATGCGAGCGATCGCTCTGGTCAACATTTTGCGCGAGCCCTTTGTCGATGGTCGGGCTAGCCGTGCGTCGGTAGAAGAAGTATTAAGTGCTTTAGTATTTCTGAAATGCTTTTCTGTTGCACTGTTAAATCAATTAAACTTGTAAAATGCATAACTAATTCAATTTTTATCCAAATTGCATAAAACCAGTCTTTGTTAATTTTCATTTTAAATGTTCTATTTATTAAAATTAGTTTCAACCTCGTCTCTGTATCGAAAATCTGTTAAATGATTAATTGATGCTTTATGCATTTTCCAAAATTAGAAAATTCATATCTTTCTCAATAATTGTCCAAATCCAGTAACCCAATTTGTAAAATTTCATTTTCAGTATATTAACTATTAGGATAGGTTTTACACATGTTTCTGTTCATGAAAATTTGTTAAGTAATTAACTAGCGACATGTTGTGTTTTAGCTTAGAAAATTCATAGAAAATTATTAATAACTTAAAATAATTTGTTCTCTGTTTCTAAAATTTTGTTATATCTTGCTTAGGTTGTTGTTTGAGTTTTGGCTTGTTTTGGTGATTGTTGTATGTTTGAGTTTTGTCGGTGTTATTCGTTCTTATTTCTTTGTTATGTTCGATCGTTAGGCTTCGATATTTGCGGCAACCCCGAGGACGATCCTCCGCGACATATTGAGCAACGACATCCGTGCAAGCGGTTTGATCATGATAATCCCGTATTTTAAAGTCTAATATTTTGTTTCATTTGTATGTATGCATCGCTTAATTTGTGTTAAAATGATTAGTTAAATCCGTAGTTGCATATCCTGTAGACAAAATATTGATCTCTACTACGAGCCTAGGTTATTTCTTTGTGATTAGAGATCATTGGATGATCTCTTGTCACTTAGTAGATCCGGTCAACTTGCTTAGACATGCTTAGCTATCGGTAGAAGCTGGCGGTTATCGATTTTAGTCGGTAACCTTGATCACACAAAATTTACTACAACTTCATGTTTCACATTTACGCTATGTTTAATTGCAAAACTAAAAATGAAAACAAAAATGATTTAGACGCGGGCACAATGGTAAGATTGGTGTGATCTATTGGGTGTGATCGAAAGGTGCCGGTCAATTAAGGACCGAACATCTTGTGAGTTTTTGTTATCCGGGCATTTGGCGTGCTAACCACACTAGAGGGTATGGGACCTCTCTTGACCTAGTACTTTGGCGTGTATTGGCTCGGTCGCAGGAGGTCGCGGGAGGGATGGAGGTGGGAGCATGGTAGTTGTCCGAAAAGCTTTATCCCGAGTGGGTAGTTGTCTTTCGGCTTTACCATGTAGCGTATGGGTTTCTATCCATACGAGCGGCTCGTAGTTAATACACAATATTGGAAAAAGTCTCGTAGGACTTAGTGTGCAAAGATACCTACCGGAAGTGTGCTTTGGCTTAAAGGCGATGCAAGTGTGGGTGCGATGGTACACCCCTGCGGTTAAAAACTATTCGAATAGCCTCGCCCTAGGTGATGGACACGCTGGGTAAGCTTATCGAGAGTTAGACTACAACATTTAAATTAAAACTTGATGGGTGGTGCGAATGCGGGATTCGTGCTATTGTTGTGGTGACTATTGGGATAGTCACTTCTAGGTTGTTTATCTTTCGCTTTTGTTATTATTATCCTTCTTGTTATTTCAATCTTAAAATGAATTGCAAACTTGCCTTTAAAATCTGTATTACCTTATTGCAAATGAAAATTGGCTTTATGCAAATGAAACATATGGCCTCCACCGGACAAGCTTTGCATGTAGCATATGAGCAGTGCGCTAGTTCACACGTCGGTCTTGCGGGTACAAAGACAATCTTTGTACTCGGTGCTTTGCTTAATGTTTTTGTTGCGAGAGGAAGAAGGTGAGCCTCGGGGTCCTCACTTACGTGAGTGTCTTTGTCGCCGTGGGTGACGACTAGTCTTGGCGGTCGGTCGGATGCCTTGTGGGTTGAAGGCACACCGATTGGCTTTGTTTATAGCCATCTTATGGCACTTTTGCTTCATTGTCGGTTTTGGTATTTTGGGATCTTTTTGCCCGTCGGCCTATGTCTGTAATTCTGTTACTATTTGTTTATCTTCCGTTTGTAGTGTAATGTTTGGACTCTATGTCTTGAATGGAGTTCTTTGTCTAATTTTGTAACGAGGTGCGTATATCGCTCAGGAAGTATACATATCTCGAGGATCGATTTATTTGATTTGTGATGCTAGGACCGGTGGTTGGTTAAGCATTACAAGCCAAATAAACTGGGGTCCTCACAGAAGTGTCCCCAGGACGTGCTCTGAAAATGGCCGAGAGCTCGAAGATGTACCCGAAGCTACAAGCAAGAACAAGAGCTGAGCTTAGCAAAAATGGAGATGGCATCGAACAGGAAGAAAGGAGGAGCCACGGTGGAGCTTACCGTGTATGGAGCTCGGCTAGCCTCCCCTCCTCGATCCAACAGAGAAGAGGTGAGGGGTAAAGGTGGGCATGGAGGGTCTTAAGGCGAGAGGCGTTAGGGTGAGGCGGTGTGAGGCGCTCAAGCACGGGAGTGGTCACTCGGGCGGTGGCGGGATGGCAGCCCGACGCGCAAGGCATCGCCCGGCGCGTGGCAGGCGGTCTGCAAAGCACCAGCGAGAGGTTGAAGAAGAAGCGACGCGGGCCCAATGCGGCGATGACTCAAGGCGTGGGGCGAAACGGTGAGGCGTGGCTTAAATGGGGCGCCACGATCATAATCCGACGCCAAGTTTTGTGCGACTAGGTGGCTTGATCGAGTCGACTCGCCGGTCCGGCTCGGACCGATGAATAGTGCGGACTAGGGTTTAGGTTTGGGTTGATGACATTTAATTTGAAAACTCTACTTTGACTGAGGCTTAAAAATAAAAATAAAATTCCTAAAATCATGAAATAATTTGTGGGGGTTCCTGGGAATATATAGTTCCCAAAAAAATTTATAAAACCCTACTGTTCAATATATAGTCTGTGATATAAAATTCAAACATGTTGTGTGTCTATAAATGTTGTTTGAATTTTAATGAGGTTCAAACTAGTCCCAAAAATTTTGGAAAAATTATATTAATTCATGATAATTAATTTAGTATTTGAATAAATTGGGTCCAGACGATGATCACAACTTTTTATCACTGATTTGAATTGAAAATCAAATTTGAAGGGCAGGTTCATGTTTTTAACAGATTTTCCAAGTGCAATAAATTATGAATTGATTTGAATTTGAGAATGCATGTTAGTGAATTACAAACTAATCCAATTTAATTAGTTGGGGCTGTGACAAGTTCGCCATTGAGTTGGTTCCCGGTACTGCTCCAATTTCGAAGAGGCACTACCGGATGGCTCCAAATGAGTTGGGGAGCTTCAGGAGAAGGGCTTCATCCGTCCTAGCTCATCCCCGTGGGGTTGTCCTGCAATCTTTGTAAAGAAGAAGGACAATACTCTACGCATGTGCGTGGATTACCGGCTGCTTAATGAAGTGACGGTAAAGAACAAGTATCCTCTGCCCCGTATCGACGATCTCTTCGATCAATTGACTGGAGCTCGAGTCTTCTCTAAGATTGATTTGAGAGTGGGATATCATCAAGTTCGGATTCGACCGGAGGATATTCCAAAGACGGCTTTCTCTACTCGTTATGGCTTGTACGAGTATACCGTCATGTCATTCGGCTTAACCAATGCTCCTGCCTTGTTCATGAATCTCATGAATTCGATATTTATGGAGTATTTGGATAAGTTTGTGGTGGTCTTCATCGATGATATTCTTATCTACTCCAAGAGCGATGAGGAACATTTGGGCATCCGAGGCTTGTGTTGGGCAAACCGTGAGCACCACCGTATGCGAAGTTCGCAAGTGCGCATTCTGGTTGAAGGAAGTGGCCTTCTTAGGCCATGTTCTTTTAGCAGGAGGCGTAGCTGTGGATCCTAGCAAGATCAGCGATGTGCTTTCCTGGAGTCAGCCCTCTTCGGTCACCGAAGTCCGGAGTTTTCTTGGTCTAGCGGGATATTATCGTCGCTTTATCGAGAACTTCTCCAAGATAGCGAAGCCAATGACGGAGTTGCTCAAGAAGGACAAGAAGTTCTCATGGTCTACTGATTGCGAGGAAAGTTTCCAAGTACTCAAGAAGCGGTTGACCACCGCTCCTGTTCTTGTTCCCCCCGATATTCATCGAAGCTTCGATATCTTCTACGACACTTCTCGTCGGGGCCTCGGCTGTGTCCTGATGCAAGAAGGCAAGGTAGTGGCCTATGCATCAAGGCAATTGAGACCTCATGAACTCAACTACCCTAGCCATGACTTGGAGCTAGCCGCGGTGATCCATGCACTTAAGATCTGGCGACATTACCTAATCGGTAATCGTTGTGAAGTGTATTCGGATCACAAAAGCTTAAAGTATTTGTTTACCCAAACAGATCTGAACCTCAGGCAAAGGAGATGGTTGGAGTTGATCAAGGACTATGACATTGGTATTCACTACCATCCGGGCAAAGCCAATGTCATTGCGGATGCGCTTAGTCGCAAAGCGCATTGCAATGCATTGTTGCTCCAAGAGCCCCAGCCCACCCTTCTGGAGGAGTTTCAGCATCTCAACTTGGGTTTGGTTGAGCATGGTTCCCTCGCTGCCTTGGTTGTACAGCCAACCTTGGTGGATCGGATCAAGTCCGCTCAACAGTCGGATGTTGGAGTGAACCGCATCAAGGAAAATGTCAAGAACGGAACAGCCAAGTGTTTCTCGGAAGATGAGCTTGGTGTTGTGCGGTTCGGGCAACGCCTTGTAGTTCCAAAGGACATGGAGTTGAGGGAGTTGATCCTCCGCGAAGCCCACGATTCCCCGTTATCCATTCATCCTGGGGCCACGAAGATGTATCATGATCTCCGCCAGAGATTTTGGTGGACCCGAATGAAGAGGGAAGTCGCCAAGTTCATTGCCGAGTGCGATGTGTGCCGTCGGTTCAAGGCCGAACATCAGCGTCCGGCAGGACTGCTTCAACCCTTGCCTGTTCCTGTGTGGAAGTGGGATTCGGTCGGGATGGATTTTATCACCGGCCTACCCAAGTCACCGAGGGGCAATGATGCTATTTGGGTTGTCATTGATCGGTTGACTAAAGTGGCACACTTCCTCCCAGTCAAGACCAAGATTCGTATCGGTCACCTTGCGGAGCTCTTTATCGCCAGGATCGTGAGCTTGCATGGGGTGCCGAAGACGATCATTTCTGATCGTGGTTCCATCTTCACTTCTCAGTTCTGGCATAGCTTGCAAGAAGCTATGGGAACTCGTCTTTCATTCATCACAGCATATCACCCCCAAACTGATGGTCAGACCGAAAGGGTCAACCAAGTTTTAGAGGACATGCTTCGAGCTTGTGTCCTGTCCTATGGGAAGAATTGGGAGAAGTGCTTGCCATTCGCCGAGTTTTCTTACAACAACAGCTTCTAAGCCAGTCTCGGCATGGCACCATTCGAGGCCTTATACGGGAGAAAGTGTAGAACCCCGTTGTATTGGTCTGAGACCAGCGAGAGACCTTTCTTTGGCCCAGACTCGATCAATGAAGCCGAGAGTCAAGTCCAGCTTGTTCGTGATCGTTTGCGCACGGCTCAATCCAGTCAAAAGAGCTATGCAGATCGCCGTCGTCGCGAGTTGAGTTTTGAGCCCAATGACTTTGTTTATCTCAAGGTCTCCCCTTTGAAGGGCCATCAACGTTTCGGCGTCAGAGGCAAGTTAGCTCCTCGATATGTCGGTCCATACCGTGTCATCGAGAAGAAGGGAGCTGTCGCCTACAAGTTGGAATTGCCTGCTGCACTTGCAGGGGTACATGATGTGTTCCATGTGTCCCAGCTAAACAAGTGCCTCCGTGTTCCAACCGAGGAAGCTCCGTTGGAAACTCTTGATGTCCAGGAGGATTTGACCTACCACGAGCATCCTGTTCACATCCTTGAAGAAGCTGAACGAAGAACGAGGAATAAGACCA
The DNA here is from genome assembly GCA_036346255.1 of Ampelocalamus luodianensis. Lineage (NCBI taxonomy): Eukaryota > Viridiplantae > Streptophyta > Magnoliopsida > Poales > Poaceae > Ampelocalamus > Ampelocalamus luodianensis. The sequence continues at coordinate 93,944 of JAYEVH010000326.1, forward strand.
TCAAGTTCCTTAAGGTTTAGTGATCGAATCATTTTGAGGATGAAGCTACTTGGGAGCGAGAAGATCGTCTCCATGCAGACTACCCCTCTTTCTTTTCCGAGTGAGACAAATCTCGGGACAAGATTTTTGTAAGGGGGGGAGGTTTTGTAACATCCCAAATTCTGTACTTGTGTTTCAAATGTAAGAAAATGAGTAGAATTTAAAACTTTTTCTTACATCATGTATTTCCTGTGTGTACTAAACAATTATTGTACAAGAGTATGGAAATACAAAGTCACAAGTCTTTTGATCCAAATCTTGATCCTTCAAAAACAATCTTGTCGAATATTTTGATCATCTCCTGGAAATATTTTTCCTAAGTTATTGGGATGGTTTGTGGCCCCTCTGAAACATTTTACAATTTTTGGAAATTGTTTGAATAGTTTTAAGGGCCAGTCAAACTTGTTTGACTTGTAGTCAAACCCTAGCCTAGCACACTGTATGATTTTTGGAGAAAAATGCTCAGCATAAAAACCTCTGGAAACTGTACACAAGTTCCATCTCTAGGTTTGCAAGCTACTGTCAAAATTTCGTAAAACTTGGAGCTAGTTTGCTATCTCTAAAAGTCCCTTCAAGATCTCAGTTCAAAATAAACCTTAAGCCCTGGTCCGAGTCAGACTTAGACTCAGACTTCCAGGTCTTGGTCGCACCGAGCCGCTTAGCCGTGTCGGGCTCGGGCAATTGGCCACGTGTGGTCTGGACCATTGGATTTCAATCCGACGATTAAAGACCTCCCACCCGCACGACCTCCTCAGGTTCTATATGCAAAGACGACCCTCGAGGACCTCCCCTGGGACCTCCTTTGCACCTTTTGCAAAGACCACCCTGGGGCGACCTCCTCAGCCCTCCACGACCACCCCTAGCACTTGGGTGATCGTGGGCCATCCATCTTGAGATCTGTGGCTCGGACTTCCCCTAAGTGTTAGGACCTCTAACACATAGTTCTAAATCTGAGCCCTTAGATTTCAATCCAACAGCTCACGACCTCCCTAGTGGAGCTTAGCGCTGATTTAGCCGTTGAATTCTTTGATCAGGTCCTCCCTAGTTCTCTCACTGACTGGTGGGGCTTGTCATTATCAATTTTTGTGCATGATAGTAGAGAGAAGTGCCTTGTCAACTCTAGGGCTGACAAACGGCTATGTGCTGCCAACATTAAATGTTTGGCAGCCCCTTTTGCTCAAAAGTCTCTCTGACAACCTACTCCCATCATTTCGAGGGTACCCTAGATCAGTGCACATGAGCTGGCCCGGGTTCTTTTTTGCAAATGGCTATAAGAGGAACCCTAGCTTCTCCCAAAAGCTTCTTTTGAATCTCTCTTGCACTTCTAGTTCTTCCCCTCCTCTTGTGCTCAAAACACCCGAAAGCTCTTTGCCTCCATTGCTGAACTTTGGAGCTCTCCGGCGACCTCCGAGCTCGAGTGGTTCAATATTGCAGTTGTTGGCTGTCATTTGTTCTCTTGGTCACCTCCAAATCTCCCTAATTTGCTTTGTTTAAACCTTCACAAATGTTGACAAAGTGGGAGCCTGCTGTTCGTGGCCGGGAGCTTCGTCTTCTTCACCTCCAGCGACCTCCACCGTCACCGGAGCTCCTGCGACCACTCCCAGTTCTCCTTCAATCCCTGGTGAGTACTTCAGTTCCAAAAACCCGATCCTCTTAGACCTCTTCGGTTTTCGTTTTCGGCCGCATTTGGTCTCCGGCGGTTATCTCCGGCTAGCCGCCGGTAAGGTGCGCTTTAGCCCTAGTTGTTGGCACCTTTAGGTTCTCCTCCCTATTTGGGACTCAACCGTGTTCTTGGTTTCCGCCGACGAGGTCCACGTCACCGGCGGCAAGCTGTGGAACACGCTAGGGTTTTGTCAGTCAAAACCTCCCGTTTTCGTCATGTTCTTCGGACAACTTTAATGCTCAAATCATTGCTTATCATTTGGTGCGTTAATGGTGTCTTAATCTGTGCCGTGGAGTCACTGACGTGTGGGCCATGGGTTTAGAATTAAAGTCCGGAAGTCTTTAAGTGCTCCTGTTGGATTCATTTATTGTCAATCATTAGATGCTTTTAATTTGTCTTAGCCGCCACCTTTTTATCGTTGTCCGGAGGTCCTGCGCCATTAAAACCACTCTAGGACCTCCTCGGGCTAATCTTAGCCGTTCACGACTTCTCCAAGATTAGATCTGGGCCTTAGGATCTTTTTCCGAAGAATCCTAAGTCTCTGGACCTCCCCTTGGTGGTGATCCTAGCCGTCCAGGACCACCCCTGTTAAATCTTAGCCGTATAAGACCACCTCTGTGTTTCCGCAAAAGACCTCCTTGAGGTCCTCTGTGCGAAAAGACCTCCTTTAGTCGTTTTATAAAAACCACCCCTGAGCCACCGCACCGAGGTCCTCTTTGCAAAAGACCACCCCTGGTCTTTTGTAAAGAGAACCTTCAAAATTACCTTTGGGGTCCTCTTTACAAAAAGACCAAACTCTGGTCCTTGGTGAAGAAGACCGCAAGACCTCCCTTCGCTCATATTTGGACCGTTCAGGACCTCCTCGCAGAGATCTGAACCGTCCAGACCTCTCTCTCTATTAAACACCTGTCTCATAGGACCTCCCCGCGAAGATCATGGCCATCCATGACCTCCTCGGTGAGATCCTAGCCGTCCCGACCTCCCTCGTTTTCATCTTAGCCGTTCACGACCTCCCCTGGATATCGTGACCGTCTAGGACCTCCTCCATTAGATCCGTAGCTTTAGGACCTCCCCGTCAGCTCTGGACCGTTAGATTTAGATCTAACGGGCTAGACCTCCTCAGTCTATTTACAACTCTATCGCTTAGTTTCTCTCTTTATCGTTCATCTCTAGATCTACGGCTCAGATCGGGAGAACATTCGGACCCCTCCGGATGCGATCTTGATCTAGGCCGTTCATCTCAAGATCCAAGGCCCAGACTCGTTGAGGCGTTCGGGTGGCCCGAACGTTCCATCTGACTTGGGCCATTGGATCTAAATCCATCGGTGGAGTCGTTGGCAGTTAAGACCTCCTCAGCAGATCTTATCCGTCAAAGACCTCCCTCCTTCAGATCTAGCCGTGCAGACCTCCTCTCTTAGACCTCCTCGCTAGATCTTGTCGTTTAGGACCTTCTCGTTAGATCCAGACCGTCAAGTCTAGATCTAACGGCTAAGACCTCCCCTAGGCGCGATGAGGTCTTTGCGCCGAGGTGCTCGTGTGGGTTTTGGCATCTGAGCTCGTGAGCCATGCGATCTTTGATCAACGGCCCACGACCTCCCCAGTTTTCGTTGGTTTTTCAGATTTAGTTCCCGAGAGCTTTTATTTGCACTTATTAATTGTTTTAAACTTCAAAAATGCATATCTTTTTCTCTGTAGTTCCAAATTTAACAAACTAAAGTTCTATAATTGCATCTGTTAAAGTACTTTAGCATAGTATAGGTTTCTGAAGAGTCTTTAATCCCGAAATTAAACATGCCTTAGATTTATAACTTGGAAAAATCATAACTAAATCATTTTAACTCTAAATGAGGTGAGACCACTTGTGTTAGCCTTAAAATGTCAGTAACTACCTACCATAAAAATTTCAGCTACACCACCTTTCTAGAAATTTTCACCAAACAATTTAATTATGATGAGCGAGAATGATTGCATTTTTCAAATAGAACCACATTGTTTTGAGCATAACTTTTGCATTAAGAGTCCAAATCAGTTGGTTCTTGTTTCTAAATTCATTTTAAATCTTGCTCTTGCTGCTGTAAATTTTTCAGAGCATTTGGAGCACTTTGGTTTTAGAGTCTTTTTCGTTTTCTTTGTTCTTATCGGTTCTTTTTCGCTCTTTCGGTAGGTTCCGACGATTGTGCCGTCCTTGAGAGTGATCCTCTGCAGCATATTGAGCAACAGTAGCCAGGCAAGCACTTTGATCATTTCCCATTTAATCCCATTACTTTTAAAGTCTAATATTTTTTTAACTTCTATGTATGCATTGCTATTTTGTTGTTAAATTGATTAGTTAATCCTCTAGTTGCATAATCTGTAGGTAAATAATTATCCTTTACTACCTGAGCCTAGGTTATTTGCTGTGATTAGAGTTCGTTGGATGAGCTCTTGTCACTTAGTAGATTTCGAATAAATATTGCTTAGCCATGCCTAGTTATCGGTAGTATTGGGCGATCTGATCTTGATCACACAAATACTTATATTATTCCATTATGTCCAATCCCTGTGTTTTATTGATTTACAAATCAAAAACTGAAAACAAAAACTATATCTTGACTTGGGCACAATGGTATGTTGGTGTGATCTGTTGGGTGTGAATGGAATGGTGCCTAAGTCCCTAAGGACCGAGTTACTTGTGTCATTGATCCAAGCAATTGTTGTGTGCTAACCATACGAGGGGGATATGGAATCTCTCTTGACTAAGTACTTTGGGAGGTGTTAATTATGAGCTGGTCGGTGGGTGTGTTGAAACTGTGTGTGTGTGTGTGGTGTTGGAGGGGAGCATTAGCAGACCGGTTAGGCTGTCTAATTAGCATCGTCCATTGGAAAGTGTGTTGTTAGACTTAGCCGTGCCTGCATACCAAAGGAAGTATGCTAACCGTGGCTGGTGGAAAGGCGGTCTATCGTGTGGGTACATTGGTACACCCCTGCAGGATTAAAACTATTCGAATAGCCTCGTCCTAGGTTATGGACACGCTTGGTTATTTCCCACAAGAATTAGACTACAACCTTTTAAAAACTTAAAACTTGACATGGGTGGTATGAAGGGGTACTTCATGCTATTGTTGTGGTGGCTATTGGGTTAGTCACTTCCAGGATGTTGTCATCTACCTATTGTTATAGTTGTTTCTCTTTTATTTGAACAATAAGAATTAATTGCAAACTTGCTTTTAAATGTACTACATTATTGCAAATAAAACTTGCTTTATGCTGAAAATAAGTCCAGAGCCTCATCCACTTAAATAAAGCTTGCATGTAGCTAATTATAGTTCTGTTATCTCACACGTCAGTCTTGCGAGTACAAAAATAATTTTTGTACTCAGATGCTATGCTTAAATGTTTTGTTGCAGAGGAAGAAGGTGAGCCCCAAGGGCGTTACTTTTGCGAGATGTGTGGGTTCTGGGACGACTAGCTTGGCGGTCCGGTTGGTTGCCTTGTGGGTAAAGGCACACTGATTGGCTTTTGTTTATCGCCATCTTATGGCACTTTTTGCTTCATTGTGTACTTATCTAGTTGTATGTCATTTGGCCGGTCGGCCTCTCTTTTGTAATAACTCTTTATATTAAGTATGTCTTTCAGCTCGTTGCTTGTTCGGTTCTATGTGAATGAATGGAATTGATGCATGATTTTTGTGGGGACCCCGGTAATTATCTCCATAAGACCGAGATTAAACAAGGTCTTAGGGACATAATCACGGGTCTCTGGTAAATGAATTCCAATTTAACTCTATCCAAGTGAGAGGCTTGACCGAATACTAGAGCCTCAACGATCATGCGCGCTGCTCCTTTGCGAGCGCTACATGATTGTCGGTTCTCTTTCGATTCGAAGCACTACACTTAGTGAGTTAAATGGGAATTCATCAACAACGAGTATGACTTATATTGGCTCCCAAGATCAACGACCAATATACTCATACCCTCATACAACGTTGATTACATCCATACAATGCATACAACAAGAGATCAAAAGACATACTACATAATAGTCAAAGAATACAGCTTATTACATACGGCCGACTGGCCAAATTCAAAGTAAAGTATCAAGTAGCAGCGGAAGCAAATAAATAAAGCAAAAGACCAGTAGTGGTATGCCCATCACCCATTGGCAACCGACTGGGGGTTAAATGATAGCACATTACTCGTTAGTGTCACCCAAGTCAACACTAACGAGATCGTCATACTCATAATCTTCCTCACCTGAAAAGGCCAGCAAACATCTGGCTGAGTACAAGTGTACTCGCAAGTCTTACACAAATAAAAATAGTTATGCATAAGGGTCATTCAAAGGATGGCTCATATTGGATTAGTTTTCCGAAAGAGACGCAACAATTAACATCCTACACATACTAGTTTTTCATGTGCCCATTTAAAATCAGATTTGAAGTAGAAGTAAAACATATAGTAAAGCATTTCAGTAATAAACAATTGAATCATGCAAGGACCAAAGTGGCAGCCCACTTTGATGTACTAAACACATGAACATCCCGTTCATGACGAATACCAAGTTCAACCACAAGTTTTAATTAAAAGTCTAACAATAGTAACTCCCGAACTCAAGCGGTTGTCCATAACCGTGGACACGGCTATTCGAATAGATTGATACCCTGCAGGGGTGTACTACTTTACCCACACGACTTGATTAGCCCGTAAGCCTCCAGATGCCTCCGAAAATAGCATACTTCCTATGGTATGCGTAAGGTAAATCAAGATATAGTCATTTTCAGCAAGAAAGCCCTATTGGGCTAAGTCCCCCTTGTGAGATGGTTCCTTGCCTAGTACAAGCGTCTGATAGCACTTGCTAGGGGGCTCACAAGTTATATTGGAAATACCGATGCAATCAAAACAAAAGAATTGGTGCTCCCTTGCACACTATAAAGGATTACATCGGCTCCTCAAAGAATATAGGATTTCACGGTCGCTATGCCCCTTACACCACCAAGGACTTAACACAATAAAACCCTCCCCCTACTTAACCATACGGCTCCCAACCCGCGTGTGGCAGCACGAGTGTACTTGAATTAACGACGTTACCAAAGTTCGGTCCTCAATTGTCCAGACAAGTCCTTCCACTTACCCAATGCTCGTGCACAAAGCACCCTCACTAACCAACACTTGTCCAGACCAAAAGCTCATTTAAAAATAACAAAATTTAACTCATAAAACAGCTACAAGATCTGAAGTATAAATCATAAAATGAGAGTTGTGTTTATCCCACAACCGCCGGGTTATTCCCGACGATCGAACTACCGTGTCTAGACTTGCATGGCTAAGCAATTCTATAACCCATAATTCACACATCCTATCTTAAGCATATAGGAGTTGGCATAATTCAAGATTAACCTCAAGCATAGGACATAACTAAACTATACATCACAAAAATATTGACATAATCAAAATAGCATGCAAGCAATTATCATTGCACTAACTTAACCAAAACTGGGATCAAATATGATGCAAAAGAAAGTTCAAATGATGCTTGCCTTGCTGGAAAAGTAGTTGCTCACTCTCGGTGGCGTAGGTGTCAATATCAAAAGGCTCGGAATCTAGATAGATACAATACCGAATAAACACCGAGAAATATCTCAAAATTCAAAATGCTAAAAAATGCATGATTTTTCTACAGTAGCTAAGTCATGATTTTAGATGATTTATGGTGAAAGAATTATTCCATTTGGATTTAGTAGGTGAAAGTTATAATTGTTTGAAATTCAGTTTGCTGGAAATTCTAATTTAATTATATTCAATTACTATTCATCTAATTTAATTATTTGGGCAAAATTTGTAGAACAGTAGCGGAACAAAGGACTACATAGGTAAATAGAGAATAATAATATATAAGACCAAAATAGTTGAGTTTACATCATTTGGAGTTGTTTTGAATTAGTTATGAATTTTTGAAGTCAAGATTACAACATAAGGTATAATGTTGATTTACTAACCATAACTGAAATCTTAGATTATGATTGATTTTACTCTTTTAGGTCACATGTGAAAAGCTAGTAATTATATTTTAGAATCCATTTGTAAAGGCATTAGACAAGCTTTACTTCACTGTTATTAAAATTTTACATTCCAATCTTGCCCCCTTTTAGTTCTTGCTTTCTTTGGATACATTGTTAGGGGCAGATTACTGATCTTGATGAGGTTTACAAATATGTTCTTTAAGGTTCATTTGGCTGCTAAGAATTACTAGGTAAAGGCAACCATGACTAAGCACTAGTCTTTACTAACACCATGAGACTTGACAATTAGGAAGCTCCACTAACTAGCAGGCCTACTGACTGCTTAACAAGCTACAACCAGACCACTCTTGTGGGGACCCCGGTAATTATCTCCATAAGACCGAGATTAGACAAGGTCTTAGGGACATAATTACGGGTCTCCGGTAAATAAATTCCAATTTAACTCTATCCAAGTGGGAGGCTTGGCGAACACGGAGCCTCAACGATCATGCGTTGCTCCCTTGCGGCGCTACGTGATTGTCGATTCTCCCTCGATTCGAAGCACTACCCTTGGTGAGTTACATGGAAATTCATCAACAACGAGTATGACATATATTGGCTCCCAAGATCAACGACCAATATACTCATACTCTCATCCAACGTTGATTACATCCATACAACGATACAACAAGGAATAAAGACATCCGCATAATAGTTAAGGTCTCGATTTATTACAAGCGGCCGACCGGCCAAATTTAAAGCAGAGTATCAAGTAGCAGCGGAATTAAATAGATAAAGCAAAAGACCAGCAGTGGTATGCCCATCACCCATCGGCAACCGACTGGGGGTTAAATGGCAGCATACTACTCGTTAGTGTCACCCAAGTCAACACTAGCGAGATCATCGTAATCATAACCTTCCTCACCTGAAAAGGCCAGCAAACATCTGGCTGAGTACAAGTAGGGATGAAAACAGTACGGAAATATCCCGTACCGAACCGTATCGTTTTCTACATTTGACCCGATCGAATTCGTATTTTCGGACAAATTCGAATTCGGTTCAAATCTGAATACCAAATTGAAGCGGAACGGAAGCGGTTTAGGCGTTTCAGACCTTTTCTACATTTCTACATTTATTCGAATATACCAGTATTGTAAATACGGTTTAAACCGCTTTTGGCCACAGCCCAGCCCAATTAGACGGTGCCCTGACCCCTGAGCCCCTAACTGCCCTCCCTATTCCCTAATCCCCGTCTCCTCTCCTGCGGTCCTGCCCTGTGCGGCTGTGCCCTCCCGTCTCCACTCTCCCTATCCACGCGACGCGACGGGACGGCGCCTCCACTCAGTCTCAGCAGCGCGCCGCCCGCCGCCGCGCCGCGTCCACCCCGGCGGCGCTCGCGCCCCACCCGCCACCAGCCCGGCTAGGGCCTAGGCGCGGCCGCCCGCCGCGTCGGCCCTCGCGCGCGCCGGCCGCCGCCGGCGCGTCGCGCGCCAGCGCGGCCGGAGAAGCGCCCGCCATCGATGGAACCCACTGGAGAAGGTGGATCTGGTCCTGCAGCAATGAGGAGCAAGGGCAAGACCAAGACCAAGAGCGTGCGCCACCTTCTAGCGCCGCCGACAGCATCGGCAGCGGCACCGGCACCAGCACCGGCAGCAACGGCTTCTCCAGCTGCAGGTACTGATTTGGGCAATCCGTGTGTAGATTTGCTGCCCTGTTTTGTTAATGTCCCGTTCGTAGGCTACCTACATCGAATCGGCCATTTTGTTGAACAGCTGTGAAAGGCTTAGATTCCTCATGATTTGGTGGAACCTGATGTGTAAAGGAGTCGTTATCTCTTTTGCTTTGAACAAACGAACGCCCCGCTGCGTTGCGGCGACAACCTTTTGGGCCACACGCTCAAACGTTTCATAGTGCATCGAGAATTCGAGATGGTGATGTCGACTATTGTGAACAAGCGTTCTTTTTCTGTCATAGGCGGAGATCGTTGAATTTTCCCAATACAACTTGAGTGCATCTTTTTACTCTTTGAGATTATTGTGTTCTTTAAAAATTAAATTTATAGTCTTGTTAGAGATAGGAGATCACAACATTTTTTATGCAACTTGGGTGCATCTTCTTACTCACTGTAGATATATTGATATTGATCTAACTTGGGTACTGCTTGTAGATATATTGATATTGATCTAACTTGGGTGCTGTTAGAGATATTGATCTTTGCACATTGTCATTCTTGCGACAAGAAAATAATCAATAAAGAACATTTCTTCCAAATATTAAGGGGAAACTAGTATGAATCGAATACAGAAGAAATCCAACCATCAAGTATATTTGTCGGTCAAACTATACAAATCATTCGGACTTTGACCATGTGGTGGTCCGAATTTTTCCAAACCACGAAAACACCAAAGCGATTCGACTTAGTGACCACAAACAGGACATACTAATTCTACTATAATTCGGATGCCTAATCCTAATCTACAAAATGGGCATACTAATTCTTCTTCTGCTGTAGATGAACTTCTTGAATACAATCTGCAGGATTTTATTGATCACAGATTGAAGTAGCATGCCATATAGCTGGTTTATAGTTTGTAGTTAGCGATAAGTGACTTATAATTCTTGACTCAAGAAATCGAATGTATATAACCTGCATTACTACACCATGTAAGAAGACATTTTTTGTAGGTTCTTGCATAAGTTGTTTGCTACTTATAATTTGTTGTTGTCGAAAATATACATGTTGTGGTTGTTTAGGCATGCCTAATGATGAGGTCATAATTACATTGAGCATTGTAACATTTCGTATTTTAAGAATGGAATCGGATAGAAAAATGCTAACGGGGCACTGGGAGATAAGTATTCCTCTAGGAGAAATCCAGTAGACAAAATTAGCTCCCACCTCTCCCATGTCGCATATAGACAAATTTTGGAATAATCATTGCAATCCGGTTGAGAAGACACTAATGCTTGCTCACTTACATCAACATTCCTTCATGTATATCGACCTCAAGGCTATAGTAGAACCACAAGTGCGCACAATAATATCCATGCGGTGATACAAACATGAGGTTCATACAAAGATTTGAGAAAATGTTGGTAGTATGCTTTGTGAGCGATGTTTATGGGAATGCACTAGTCGAGGTTGCATATCTGTTCAACTTTTGCAATCAGATGCCTGTTTTTCTTGGCAGACTACTAGTCGAGGACCAGCATGCACTGATTTAGCAATGTTTCACTTGGCTCTTGGCAGGATCAAGGAGTAAAAGGCCTTCATCTCAAAGTGTTAGCTCTAGTGCAACTTGTGAAAGTCCAGCTACAGCAGCATCAGTGATGGGTTCTTCTGTTGCAAGTCAAGCTCTAAATGTTGACACCAGTGGCAGTGGCGCTGGCGCACCAGCAACAACCACAACATCAGCCCCGCAGATTAATGTCGAAGATGATGACCTAGAGGATGACGAGGATGAAGAGTAGGCTCACCTTTCTGGCAAGAGGTTTAAGAAATGCACATCGATTGTCTGGAAGTATTTCACCAAGAAAAAGGAGATTTTAGATATGGATGGAAAGCAGTTTGAGCAGCTGTGGGGAAACTGCAATTTCCCTAATTGCAAGCAGAGGTACAGAGCTGAGGGCGCCTGTGGGACAACTGCATTCAAGAACCATTTGAAGTCAAAGCACAGTGTTGTGGAGGGACAACAACAGCTTAAAGTTGGTAAGAACCCTGGTACTGAAATTGCTCATGTTCAGCCTTACAAATATGACCAAGAAGCTAGCTTGAAGAAATTGAATTTGGCAATAACCATGCATGAATATCCTTTCAATATAGTTGAGCATGAGTATCTTGTTGATTTCATAAAATCTCTCCGTCCTAGCTTTCCGATAAAGTCTCGTGTCACTGTTAGGAAAGAAATAATGGACAAATATCTTGAAGAAAAGGAAACTTTGTATGCACACTTGAAAACTTTCAAAGTCCGCTTTAGTGCAACAATGGATATGTGGACCTCATGCCAAAATAAAGGATACATGTGTGTTACTATTCATTGGATAGATGATAATTGGCGTATGCAAAAGAGAATTATTGGTTTCTTTAATGTAAAAGGAAGGCATTTGGTGCAAAGTTATGCGAGACATTCACTGAAGTTATGGTTAAATGGTACATTGAAAATAGACTGTTTGCTTTGACTTTGGATAATGCTAGTTCAAATGAAGTGGCTGTCAATGATATAATTTCAGATCTGAAAGAGAATGGTAATGGTTCCCTAGTTTGTGATGGGATGTTTTTTCATGTTAGATGTGCCTGCCATATTCTCAATTTGGTTGCTAGAGATGGGTTGAAAGTCATTTCAGGAACAATCAGCAAGGTCAAATCACTTGTACTAGCTGTGAAAGGGTCTCCATTGCAGTGGGAAGAGCTTATGAAGCGTGCCACTGAAGCTGGGTTGGATACAAAGAGGGGTATCTCGATGGATGTTTCAACCAGGTGGAATTCTACCTACCTAATGCTGAGAGATGCCTTGTACTACAAGGATGCATTTATTAGGCTGAAGTCTTCAAATCGCCGTAGGTATGCCAAGATTTCTCCATCTTCTGCTGAATGGGACAATGCATTGACAATTTATGGTTGCTTGAAGAAATTTTATGATCTCACCGAAATTCTCTCTGGCACTTCATATCCTACCGCAAACTTATTTTATAAAGGTTTCTGTGATATAAAACTCTTGCTTGATGATTGGTGCTATAGTGAAGATGCTACAATTAGAGATATGGCAATTGCTATGAATGAGAAATTTGAGAAATATTGGCAGCAGTCCAACATTGCTCTAGCTGTAGCCTGTTTTCTTGATCCTAGGTATAAGAAAAGGTTGATAGAGTACTACATGAAGAAGTTCTATGGTGATCATTATCAAGTTGAACTTGATGAGTTTGTTAGTGTGGTAAAGAAACTATACAACTTTTATGTTAGTTCTGCTCCTGCATCATCAAAGAAAAATAGTAAGGGGCTGCACCTGGACCTAGTAACACAGCTGATATATTAATGGGAAATGTAGACTATGACCTAGAAGAATTCTTATATGATGCAAGTGAACTTGCTATGGTGAGTTTGAAAATTGTTGGAGAGGTATATTGCAGAACCACTTCTGAAAATTGTTGGTGAATTTGACATCTTAGCATGGTGGAAAAACAAGAGAGAAAACTATCCTATCCTTTCACAAATTGTTCGGGATGTAATGGCCATACAGGTATCAACAGTAGCATCCGAGTCCGCTTTTAGTGCTGCTGGTCGTGTTGTTGATCCCTATCGTAGTCGTCTTGATCCCGAGATGGTACAGGCATTAATTTGCACAAAGGATTGGGTTGCTGCAGCAAGAAAAGGTGCTCATTTTATCTGTTTTTTTCAGTTAGACCCTTATAATTGCAGCAGATTCTAAAATGATTATTTTCCTTTCTTTCTCATTTTTTGTTCAGATTCTAAAATGGTTGGATCAATTGTGAGTGATCTTGAGGTTGAGGCTTTGGCTAATGTTGTGGCTAAACTGAAAATTGAGGTATGTTTATTTACTGCTTGCTCTGAAATATGCTAGTTGCTACATCTAATTTTAATTGACTTTGCAAACTTGTAGGAAAAGGACATGGAGGGGGATGCGGACTCTGAGGAGGACAATGAGGAAGCAAAAGACGTGGAAAGTGATCCTGACCTCATGGATGATGCTGATGAACTGTAGATGTTCTGCTAGCTGTTAATTGCTTGTTCTAGTATTCTAGACTTGTATTTGTGTGTCAGCTATTGTGTTAATACTTAAGACCAACGGTCATGCACTTGTTAATTACTATATGCACTCGAACTTGATCATGCACTTGGTAATTGTTATGTACTTGGTCATGCACTTGTTAATTGTTATGCACTTGGTCCTACGGGTCGGTATTCCGTATTGAATTTTCGTATACCGACCGTGTTCGACATAATTCCGCTCGAATTGGTTCGTTTTTGAAATTCTTGATATTCCGTAAGTTCGTGTTCGTTTTAGGTGTCCGCTTTACGCTTTTGTTTTCGTTTTCGTATTCAAATGTAGAAGTAGAAAACGATTGAGGGGTTTTCCGACCGTTTTCGACCGTTTTCATCCCTAAGTACAAGTGTACTCGCAAGTCTTACACAAATAAAAAAATAGTTATGCATAAAGGTCATTCAAAGGATGGCTCATATTGGTTTAGTTTTGCGAAAGAGACGCAACAATTAACATCCTACACATACTAGTTTTTCATGTGCCCATTTGAAATCAGATTTGAAGTAGAAGTAAAGCATGTAGTAAAGCATTTCAGTAATAAACAATTGTATCATACAAAGACCAAAGTGGCAGCCCACTTTGATGTACTAAACACATGAACATCCCGTTCATGACGAATACCAAGTTTAACCACAATTTTAATTAAAAGTCTAACAATAGTAACTCCTGAACTCAAGCGGTTGTCCATAACCGTGGACACGGCTATTCGAATAGGTTGATACCCTGCAGGGGTGTACTACTTTACCCACACGACTTGATTAGCCCGTAAGCCTCCAGATGCCTCCGAAAATAGCATACTTCCTATGGTATGCCTACTGTAAATCAAGATATAGTCATTTTCAGCAAGAAAGCCCTATTGGGCTAAGTCCCCTGTGAGATGGTTCCTTGCCTAGTACAAGCGTCGATAGCACTTGCTAGGGGCTCACAAGTTATATTGGAAATACTGATGCAATCAAAACAAAAGAATTGGTGCTCCTTGCACACTATAAAGGATTACATCGGCTCCTCAAAGAACATAGGATTTCACGGTCGCTATGCCCTTACACCACCAAGGACTTAACACAATAAAACCCTCCCCTACTTAACCATACGGCTCCCAACCGCGTGTGGCAAAGACGAGTGTACTTGAATTAACGACGTTACCAAAGTTCGGTCCTCAATTGTCCAGACAAGTCCTTCCACATACCCAATTCTCGTGCACAAAGACACCATCACTAACCAACACTTGTCCGGACCAAATCTCATTTAAAAATGACAAAGTTTTACTCATAAAACAGCTACAAAGATCTGAAGTAAAAACATAAAGTAAGAGTTGTGTGTATCCCAGAACCATCGGGTTATTCCCGACGATCGAACTACCGTATCTAGACTTGCATGACTAAGCAATTCTATCACCTATAATTCACACATCCTATCTTAAGCATATAGGAGTTGGCATAATTCAAGATTAACCTCAAGCATAGGACATATCTAAACTACACATCACAAAAATATTGACATAATCAAAATAGCATGCAAGCAATTATCATTGCACTAACTTAACCAAAACTGGGATCAAATATGATGCAAAAGAAAGTTCAAATGATGCTTGCCTTGCTGGTACAGTAGCTGCTCGCTCTCGAGAGCGTAAGTGTCGATGTCAATATGCTCGGGATCTATATAATTATAACATCCAATAAATACCGAGAAAACAACTCAAAAACCAAAATGCTCAAAAATGCATGATTTTTCTACAGTATTTAGGTCATGATTTTAAATGATTTTTGGTGAAAGAATTATTTCATTTTGATTTAGCATGTGAAAGTTATAATGGTTTGAATTTCAGATTTCAACAAGCCGTCATTATGTAATTTAATTATGAAGTGAATTTTTGTAGAACAGTGGCGAGTACGTGGATTACATAGATAAATAGGCAATATTATTATAAGTCGAAAACAGGTGAGTTTGTCCTTTTTGGAGTTTTATGATTTAGTTATTGATTTTCAAATTTATCAGCCTTTTATAGTATAAAAATAATGGAGTTAAGGAGTATATTCTCCCAAAAATAGTTTCTGTGACAGAGGTAATGTGGAGACCATTTTTAGAATTAAGTTCACTAACAATGAAAATTATCAAAAGTGGCCTCACTGTTTTTGGAGGTTCCAAGAATTACTTATGCATTTTTGAAGTTATCAGCCATTTTTCTATTGTACAAATAATGGTTGTAATGGATCAATCTCCAATTAATACTCTCTGCTACAGAGACAAGTTTGAAGCTAATTTTAATATAAAGTCCATTAAGAATATAAATTTCCAGAAGTGGTTTCATGTGATTTGGAGTTAATATGAAATAGTTATGTATTTTCAAAGTTATACATATTTTCTAGTGTGTAAGAAAAGTTCTTTTCGGATTTTACAATCATTAGCTACTTTTCTCACCGAGTGCAACGCTAGCCGCGGTCACTGAACCAGCGGGCCCGCTCGTCAGCGGCCCACTGCTAGGCGCGCGCACGTGCGCGTGCTAGGGCGATGGTTGCGAGCCGTTGGATCAAGATCCAACGGTCCATATTCGAGATGCAATAGGACGGTCCGAATGTCTCACAAATCCAGGCCGTTCCTTTCGCATCTGACGGCCCATGATCGTAGCGTAATCGGAAATTCCGAAAAGCCACCAATCTGGACCGTCGATGTCGCATCGGACGGTCCACAACGATCCCAGTGTAAGGAAAGGCGCCAGTACAACGCACGTGTTTAAATTTTGGGCCCACACGTCAGTGGCTCCAACGTTTTACTAAACGTGTTGTTTTCTGTGGATGGGGCCCGCATGTAATAGACTCATCAGCGCCGCTTAAGACAACACTTAAATGCTAATGATTGGAGTTTAACGGCTAATAACATGCTACAGTGGCGGTGGCGCGACGACAACGGGATTTCATCCCGCGCGTTTCACCGACGGCCTACCGGCGATTCCGGCCACAGCGGCGTGAACCAAGAGTATGCTTAGGTGCACAATAGTGCTGCGCTCCCAATGGAAGTGGTCTCGACGGCTAAGCCGGCCTGTACCGACAACTAGCCGGAGTTGAGCGGCGGCGATGTCACGGCAAAGTGTAAGCAGCATAAAGAAGCTCCGCAGCGACAAACAAGCAAGCGCCTGAGATCCTAGAGACTAACTAGGAGCTACCTGAAGCTAGGAGAGGGCTTGAGGAAGCTGGAAGTCGGCTGGAGGCTTGTCGGTGCCGGAGAAGACGAAGGCGACGACACGGCTTCACGTGGAGAGGACGCCTGAAGCCAAAAGGAGGTAACTTAGAGCTAGGTATAGCTCAAAGATCCATAGAGGATACTCTAGGAGCAAGGAATCGAAGAGGAGCTTACCGGAACAAGGTAGGAGATGAAGGGTTCGTGCTATGGCTGAAAAGATCAAAGCTTCCAATACACGCACACCTGTCGTGCAATGTCCAAATAAAGTTAGGGGTTTTGATTAGTGAGGTAAGGCATGCAAGGTGACGCGGTGGATTGAGGATAATACCTCCTGGACACGAAGAACACACGGGTGTGTCCGCGGTGGCGCGTTCTGGCCGTGAGCTGGAGCACGAAGATGAACCAGAAGCTACAAGCAAAGATAGGAGCTGGGATGAGCAAAAATGGAAAGGGGGTCGAACATGGAGTCGAGGGATACCATGTGGTGGAAGCTTACCGGAGTGTGGAGCTCGCACTAGCTTCCCCTTCCTCAGCCACCGAGAGGAAGAGTGAGTGCATTCTAGGGTTCTGAGGGGTCTTATGCATGGGGAGATAACGGAGCAGAGGCGGTGTTAGGCGAGGAACACACCGGAGTGGTGGATGGAGGCGGTGGATTCACGGAGTAAGAATCTCCCCAACGGTCGCCGCAGAAAAGCCCAGCCGCGTGGAGCACAGCTCCTGCGCGAGGTTGAAGAGAGGTCTGACAAGGCGGGCCCACCATGTCAGTGACTCAGGAGTGACGGGGGTGCGGTGTGACTCGGGCCTTTTGATTGAAAACGGACGGCCATGATCTAATGGGGACGCTAGTTGATTTAGCCGAGTCCGCTCGCCCCGGGTCGGACTCGAGTCTGAGTCAGGGTCTGGCTCGGGTCGGTTGAACAGTACTAGGGTTTGACTGATTGAATTTCTTTTGATTCTAGTTTGACCGGTGCTTTATAAATAGAAATAAATTTCATAAATTCATGAATTAATTTGTGGAGGTTCCTGGGATGATGTAGTTCCCATAAAAATTATGAAACCCTACTGTTCATAATATAGTTGGTGATTTTTAAATTCAAACATGTTGTGGGTCTATAAATGTTGTTTGAATTTTAATGAGGTTCAAAATAGTCCCAAAAATTTGGTAAAAATTACATTAATTCATGATAATCAATGTAGTATTTAAATAAATTATTTTCAGGTGATGATCACAACTTTTTATCACTGGTTTGAATTGGAATGCGAATTTTGATGTGTATGTTTACCTCAAATTAGATTTTCCAAGTACAATATATTATGAAATGATTTGAATTTGATGATGCAGGTTAGTGAAAAACATATTAATTCCATTTAATTAGTTGGGGCTGTGACAACTCTCACGACTGCAAGGCTACTAGCCAATTTTTATCATCTTGTGCCATCTGTGCAACTATTTAGCAAAAGGACAACTCCTGAAAAGAGGTGCTACAAGCAAACCTCCTACAAAGATCAACTTTTAGATTTGCTAAACCATCTGAAATCAACTCAACATTACCTCTGTCCAAAAATACATAAATAGGATTGAATGTTTCTCTGCTGATTTCTAAACACTTAGAACCATAAATGGCTTTCAAATTTAGTTGCTACTGAAAACTAATCGTCTAACAGACTAAAAGATTTGAGACCAACTTTAACTACTGTATTGAGAACTTTATAAGGCTATTGACAAAAAGGGTTGCTCTCTGAAGGCTCAAAATATTCGTCTCCATACTTGATTTTCAGACTACTACTAGTAGAAGATCAATGTTCAACTGGCCAAATGTTTCACCAACCTTTTCAACTACTGCAACAACCAAGCCATTAGCCTATTGACACAACTAACTTCGTATTACTATACAAATATCTACACAGCAATACTTTCTGAATTGCAAAAGCTATTAGCTAGCCTTCTTTACTCAAATGCTTATAGCATGACATCCACCTTAACTGAAAAGCTAGAACTGATTTCCTACTAAATCACATTCACAATTTGTTAAACCCCTGAGTGACCTAATTTACATACACCTCACTAGTTAGCATAAGAGAGTTGAGTTTGCATAAGATTTCCTCCTGACAAAACAGATTTTCTCCTACCATCTTCTTGTCTCTGTTGGTTTCTGATTACTCACCTCCCTAATGGTTTTCAGTTTAGGTTACTACTGCTAGATAGTTGTCCAAGACTATGAGCATTAAGAAAGACTTTAACCACTAGAATTGGTCATGCTAATAACTTTCTAATAATTCTGATCTCATTTTTTTTTCAGCGTATAGTCTATACAACTAACAACAACAGACTTCTGAAAGACTTCTGAAATTTAGGTTTTGTCAAACACATTTCCTTCCTAAAATCACTTATCCAATCGTTAATTTGGTTTGAGTAATGGTATCAGTAATCTAGTAGTTAGTCAAAAGATCTAATAGTAATGGCATTAGGTTTCCAACTTAACAGGGGTGAAGACTCAAACACAGAAGGCAGAAAGGCCAGAACAGGACAGAGTTCGGGCGGCTCGGGCGTGGTTCGTCACCGGCAGGGGAGCGGCGGCGTGGCGGAGGCGACCACAAAAATGGAATGCCCGAGGAACAGGGAGGCTAGGGTCGGCGGTTTTGGGGCTTAGGCGGCTCGGTGGCGGCTCAGCATGGGCGCGGGGCGGCCGGCCGTGGGGGTGACAAGGCGCGGCGGTGCCAGAGAGGGTTAGGGGAGGAATTAGTGGGAGCACGAGCTAGAGGGACAAGAGTGGGTCTTACCGGAGTGCTTGGAGGGAGCTGAGGTGATCGGAGGTGGGCCGGTGGCGGCAACCGGCGGTGGCGCGGGGGTGTCCTTCATGGCGGCGACCCTAGAGAGAAAAAGAGAGCGGGTGAGAGGTAGGGGATGGTAGAGGAAGTCTAGGAGATAGTTACACAGGGAGGAATTGGAGAGGGATGCAAAGATTCGCGGTCGGCGAAGACAGCGGTGGTCTTAGGCCGGAACCGAGGACGACGAAGATGGTGTCCGATTCTATGAAGGAATCCTCAAATTGACTGAGGGCTATTGCTCCTCGTGATGTGGGACGCTCTGTGACGTGGTCGGCGATGGCCGGAATGCGCTAGAGCGATCGGAGAGCGTGGAGGTGGCGTGGCCAGGCCGAGATGGCATTCGAAGCTTGGCTTGGTTGAAGCTCGGAAGAGAAAGGGGAATGGAGAGGGAGGCAGGGAATGAAGAGGAGAGGCCGGAGATCTCAAGGCTCGGTTTACATGGGGGTGAGAAAGGTGGAGTTCCTGCGAGAACCCGAGCTCCCTCTCTTCTCGGCCATGGCGTCTTCCCGCGAGTTCTCGGCGTGGATGGACAGTGGAGCGACGGCGTTGGTAGGAGAAGGTCCCTGGTTGGTTGCCGTGTGCGGCGGCGTGACAGCGTCAAGTGGCTTGGACGGAGGAGGCCGGGGCGAAGTGGCACGCGTTCTCTGCGTCGTTGCAGCATGCAACAGCCGCGTGGGGAAGAAAGGCCTGCGGGTGGGGCCCGCAGGTCAGTGGAAGAGGGAGGAGGTGGCTCAGTCGGTCCGATCGGTCCACCCGTTTGGACCGCACGATTAAGATCGGAGGGTCGATCGGGGGCTGGCTGGGTCCAGTGCAGCTAGGGGGTTTGGTTGAACCGAGCCAACAGGGTCGGGCTGAGTCAAACTTGAGGACCCCGGTTTATTCGGCTTGTACTGTTTAACCATCCACTTGGTCCTAACAGTACAAATCAAATAAACCAAGCCTCGAGATATGTATACTTCCCAGAATTGCAGTATACACACCCCGTTACAAAATCATGCATCAATTCCATTCATACACATAGAGCCGAAGCAAGAAGCAACAACTGAAAGACATAGATAATATAAAGAGAGTTATTACAAAAGAGAGGCCGACGGCCAAAAGTCATACAAATAAGTAAATACACAATGAAGCAAAATGGCCATAAGATGGCGATAAACAAAAGCCAATCGGTGTGCCTTTACCCACAAGGCAACCAACCGGACCGCTAAGCTAATCGCCCCGACGGCGCATAACACAACTCACAAAAGTGAGGCCCTTGGGGCTCACCTTCTTCCTCTGCAACAATTAATATTAAGCAAGCGGATGAGTACAAAACTTGTTTTGTACTCGCAAGACTGACGTGTGAGATAACAGAACTATAATTAACTACATGCAAGCTTTATTTAAGTGGATGAGGCTCGGACTTATTTTGACATAAAGCAAGTTTTCATTTGCAATAGGGTAATAGATTCAAAGCAAGTTTGCAATTAACTTTTATTGTTCAAATAAAGAGAGACAATTATAGCAATAGATAAATGACAACACCAACCTAGAAGTGACTAACCCATAGCCACCACAACAATAGCATGAAGTACCCCTTCATACCACCCATGTCAAGTTTAAGTTTTTTTTAAAAGGTTGTAGTCTAGTTCTTGCACGACCTTACCAAGCATGTCCATAACCTAGGGCGAGGCTATTCGAATAGTTTTAACCTGCGGGGTGTACCAATGTACCCACACGATAGACCGCCTTTCCACCAGCCACGGTTAGCACACTTCCTTTGGTATGCAGGCATGGCTAAGCCTAACAAGACGCTTTCCAATAGACGATGCTAATTAAGAGCCGCAACCCACGGGAGAAGGACACATTAGACAGCCTAACCGGTCTGCTAATGCTCCCCTCCAAAACACACACACAAGAGCACACCCACCGACCAGCTCATAATTAACACCTTCCAAAGTACTTAGTCAGAGAGGTTCCATATCCCCTCGTGTGGTTAGCACGCAATAAGCGCTTGGCTTAGTGACACAAGTAACTCGGTCCTTGGGGACTTAGGCACCATTCCACACACCCAACAGATCACATCAACATACCATTGCGCCCAAGTCAAGATATAGTTTTGTTTTCAGTTTTTGATTTGTAAATCAGTAAAACACAAGGGTTGGACATAATGGAGTAGTATAAGTAGTTGTGTGATCAAGATCACCGACTAAGTCGATGATCACCCAATACTACCGATACTAGGCATGGCTAAGCAATATTTATTCGAAATCTACTAAGTGACAAGAGCTCATCCAACGAACTCTAATCACAGCAAATAACCTAGGCTCAGGTAGTAGAGGATAATCATTTACCTACCGATTATGCAACTAGAGGATTAACTAATCAATTTAACAACAAATTAGCAATGCATACATAGAAGTTAAACAAAATATTAGACTTTAAAAGTAATGGGATCAATGGGAAATGATCAAACTGCTTGCCTGCTTGCTGTTGCTCAATTTGTTGCGGAGGGTCGTTCTGGGGTTACCGCAAATGTCGAATCCTAGCGAAAGAGCGAAAACAACCAATAAGACGAGCAACACTTAAACAAAAGAGCAAGCCAAAAAAAATTATCCAAATGCGATGAAATTTATACACAAGGTAGAAAATGGATATACCTAGACATGGAAACTGGAAAAACTTAATTTGGATTTGTGGTGCAAAAGATATTCCCTAAAAACCTATTTTCGGCCATAATTAACACTGTAGCAAAAATATTTTCTAGAAAGATTTTGAAGCTGAAATTTTTATGGTAGCTACCTACTGGTATAGTGGTAACCCATATAAAATTTCAGGTCATTTGGAGTTATATTGAAAAAGTTATGATTTGTCTAAATTGTTTAGGTTATTAAACTAAAATATGATCCTTATGATTTCTAAAAACAGTGAAATTTGTGAAACCAATTTTCCTAGCAAATACACTACCAGTGGAAGCTACTCCAATTGGATTCATACAAAAGGATCTATAGATTAAAAGTTATGCATTTTACAAGTTTGCTAAAGTTCTGAAAAACAGTATTAAGTTCACTTGTTTACTATTTTTGAAAATGGTTTTCCAGGTTTGATTATGGTCTACAATTATTTTTATATTTAATTTCAAGTTATAAGGAAGCTAAAAAAATTGGAATGACCTAATTCGGAGCTAATATGACAAAGATATGAAAATGACAAGACCCAAATGTGATCTCTGATTTCGGACTTAGCACTTTGGGACCTTTCCTAGCATCCGGAGGCGTGGGCGATTGAGAGCCGTCGATCTCAGATCGGACGTCCCGGTTGAACCCAGCGACACACGCACCGAAAGCGCGAGAGGAGGCGGCGGCGTGGAGAGCGAGGGCGTAGATCTGGATCGGACGACCACCGATGGGCCACGTCGCCCCGAGCACGAGCTCCGTCCGACAACGAGGAGCTCCGCCGCGAAGTTTGCTCGGCGTGTCGCGGCGAGATCGCCATGGCGCGCCGGCCAAGGGCCAAACGGGATCTCGGCACTATTGCGCACTTTGATGGCACGGCGAGGCCAATGGTGACTGACGCGGCGCGCGGCGAGAGGCGGAGGAGTGCTACGGCGGCGAAACGGCGATAAGGCTAAGCTACGCGCAAATGGGCGGGTGCAAAAGCTATGGCGGGGTCCTATGGACTTAACGCGACCAACCGAGTCAAGCGATAGCCGTGGCGGCCGAGGCTAACGGCGGCGGCGGCGCGACCAAAGCGAGGAACTATGGCTACGGTGCGGCAAAAGCTAAGCGGGGAAAAGCTTAAGCTCACGGGGTTGGTGAAGACGATGACGGGGTTGGGGTGGGCGAAGGATGATCAGAGCAGCCCGGCGACGAAGTCCAGCGGCGATGCGAAGAGCTTCACCGTGGAGGGTCAACTGAGCAAAGCCACCACGCGGGTCATCGGCATAGCACCGGCACACCCCAAGGTGCCCCGAGCAAGGAATCGAGGATGGGGACTTCACGAGCTGGGGGCGAAGGGGGTAGTTGCGGCGATTTGGGGAAATCTGAAATTTGGCGCTCCGTTGAAGCAACTGAAATGGAGTGGTTGTTAAGCACCACCGAGGTGAGGAGAAGCAACAGGAGCAAGAAGGAGCCGAGGAACCATCGTGATACCGCCTTCACCGTGAGCTTGAAGCTCGGCAATGGCGGCCGAAACAGTTTCGGGGTTTTAGAGCTCAAACACACACAGAGAGTACTAGCTCGAGTTGCGCAAAGGTGAAAGGGAGGTCAAGGAGAGAGCAAGGGGCTTAAGTAGCCGAGGGGGAGCAAGGGGCACCGTTGGCCGCCTCGGATGCCAGCGCCTCTCACGGTCGTGACGAGCGATGGGAGGAGTTGAGCCATGGACTTGCGAGGGCGGTGCAGCGCGCGCATTAAATGCGCTGCGAGAGACCGTTGCGAGGTGACCCGGGCTGCGCTCAACCACCCCACCGCCATGGCGGCTGGCGCGCGAGCTCTGGCGCTGCGCCGCGCGCGAGCGAGGAAGGCGGCGACGACCACCGTCCGATTCGCTTCCAACGGCTATCACGCGATCGTGTTGAAACGGCGCGCTGGCGTCCACCGTCGAGGTAAATCAACGGTGAGCATGAAAGAACCGAGTCGTCCGAATGCATACGAACGCGAGCCGTCCGATTGAGATCCAACGGTCGAGCGCGCGCCCGATCGATCGCGCCGATGCAGTTAGTTGACTCGACCGAGTCGGTTGGCTCGAGCCAGTCGACTCGAGTCAATGAACATGCAAACCCATTAGAATTTGATTTTGAGCTGAAACTTTTGGGGATTTAATTGAGGCATCAAATCAACTCCAAAATTTATGAAATTTTAACTGGAGCTTTCTTACCTTGGGGTTAACCTTCCATAAAATTTCCAGAGATTTTTGTGCACTAGAATTTTCTCAATAAATTCCAGAAGGTTATTTCAGAGGTTTGACCAAGGTTTGACTTGCCTCTAAAATATTTCAAATAATTTCCAAAAATTATGAAATAATTCAGAGGTGTTACCAAGCAAACCTAGAACCCAGGAAAATTTATTACCAAGGGTTTGACAAAAGATTTGACCAAGGAGGTAGTTGACTTGATAAATGAGGCTTTTGATTTTGAATTTCCCAAAATTCCTTTACAAGAATTTCAGAAAAGTTTCAAGAGTAAAAGGATGAAGGAAAAGTTTTAATTTACCCTCAATTTCTTACATTTGAAACACAAGCCAAAATTTGGGATGTTACAAACCTCCCCCCCTTACAAAAATCTCGTCCCGAGATTTGGTTCACTCGGAAAAGAAAGAGGGGTAGTCTGCACGAAGACGATCTTCTCGCTCCCAAGTAGCCTCATCCTCATAATGGTTTGACCACTGAACTTTAAGGAACTTGATGGTCTTGTTCCTTGTTCTTCGCTCAGCCTCCTCGAGTATGCGAACAGGGTGCTCGCGATAGGTCAAATCCTCCTGAACATCAAGAGTCTCCAACGGAGCTTCCTCTGTTGGAACACGGAGGCACTTCTTTAGCTGGGACACATGGAACACATCATGTACCCCCGCAAGTGCAGCAGGCAACTCCAACTTGTAGGAGACAGCTCCCTTCTTCTCGATGACACGGTATGGACCGACATATCGAGGAGCCAACTTGCCCTTGACACCAAAACGCTGGTGACCTTTCAGAGGAGAAACCTTGAGATAAACGAAGTCATTGGGCTCAAAGCTCAACTCACGACGACGGCGATCCGCATAGCTCTTTTGCCCGGATTGAGTCGTGCGTAGCGATCACGAATGAGCGGACTTGACCCTCGGCCTCATTAATCGAGTCGGGCCAAAGAAAGGTCTTTCACCGGTCTCGGACCAGTTCAACGGGTTCTACACTTTCTCCGTATAAGGCCTCAAAGGGTGCCATGCCGAGGCGGCTTGGAAGTTTGTTGTTATAAGAAAACTCGGCGAATGGCAAGCACTTCTCCCAATGCTTCCCATAGGAAAGGACACAAGCTCGCAGCATGTCCTCCAAAACTTGGTTGACCCTCTCGGTCTGACCATCTGTTTGGGGGTGAAAAGCTGAGCTGAAAGAAAGGCGAGTTCCCATAGCCTCTTGCAGGCTATGCCAAAATCGAGACGTGAACAGCGAACCACGATTTGACACAATTGTCTTTGGTACACCATGCAAACTCACGATGCGGGCTATGTAGAGATCCGCCAGAAGACCTACTCGAAGGTCGGTCTTGTGGGAAGAAAATGAGCCACCTTAGTCAATCGATCGATGACGACCAGATAGCATCATTCTTCTTTGGGGACCGGGGTAGACCAGTGATAAAGTCCATCCCGACCGAATCCCACTTCCACTCCGGAATTGGTAAGGGCTGAAGCAGTCCGGCCGGACGCTGATGTTCGGCCTTGACACGACGACACACGTCGCACTCGGCAACGAACCTTGCGATCTCCCTCTTCATTCGGGTCCACCAAAATCTCTGTCGGAGATCATGATACATCTTCGTGGCCCCGGGATGAATGGATAACGGGGAATCATGGGCTTCGCGGAGGATCAACTCCCGCAACTCCATGTCCTTTGGAACTACGAGGCGTTGCCCGAACCTCACGACACCAAGCTCATCTACGGAGAAGCACTTGGCTATTCCATTCTTGACATTTTCCTTGATGCGGTTCACTCCAACATCCGACTGCTGAGCAGACTTGATCCGATCCACCAAGGTTGGCTGTACAACCAAGGCAGTGAGGGAACCATGCTCAACCAAACCCAAGTTGAGACGCTGAAATTCCTCCAGAAGAGGGGGCTGATGCTCCTGAAGCAACAATGCATTGCAATGCGCTGCGACTAAGCGCATCCGCAGCGACATTGGCCTTGCCGGATGGTAGTGAATACCCATGTCATAGTCCTTGATCAACTCCAACCATCTCCTTTGCGGAGGTTCAGTGCAGTTGGTTGAACAAATACTTTAGGCTTTTGTGATCCGAATACACTTCACAGCGATTACCGATTAGGTAATGTCGCCAAATCTTAAGTGCATGGATCACGGCCAACTCCAAGTCATGGGTAGGATAGTTGAGTTCATGAGGTCTCAATTGCCTTGATGCATAGGCCACTACCTTGCCTTCTTGCATAAGGACACAACCGAGGCCTCGGCGAGAAGCGTCACAAAAGATATCGAAGCTTTGACGGACATTGGGAGAACAAGAGCGGAGCGGTGGTCAATCGCTCCTTAAGCGCTGAAACTTCCTCGCAATCAGCGGACCACGAGAACTTCTTGTCCTTCTTGAGCAACTCCGTCATCGGCCGCTATCCGGGAAATTTCGATGAAGCGGCGATAATATCCCGCTAAACCAAGAAAACTCCGAACCCGGTGACCGAAGTAGGTGACTCGAGAAAGCACGTCGATCTTGCTAGGATCCACGGCTCGCCCCTGCCGAAAGAATATGGCCTAAGAAGGCTACTTCCTTCAACCAGAACGCGCACTTGCTGAACTTCGCATACAGCTGGTGCTCACGAAGCTTGCCCAACACAAGCCTCAAATGCTCGGTGTGTTCTTCATCGCTCTTGGAGTAGATAAGGATATCATCGATGAAGACCACAACGAACCTATCCAAATACTCCATAAACACCGAATTCATGAGGTTCATGAACAAGGCGGAGCATTGGTTAAGCCGAATGACATGACGGTATACTCGTACAAGCCATAACGAGTAGAAAAAGCCGTCTTTGGAATATCCTCAGGTCGAATCCGAACCTGGTGATATCCCACTCTCAGATCAATCTTGGAGAAAACTCGAGCTCCAGTTAATTGATCGAAGAGGTCATCGATACGGGGCAAAGGGTACTTGTTCTTTACCGTTACTTCATTAAGTGGACGGTAATCAACGCACATGCGCAGCGTCTTGTCCTTTTTCGGGACAAATATTGCTGAGCATCCCCAAGGAGATGAGCTAGGGCGGATGAAACCCTTCTCTTGAAGCTCACCCAGCTGCTTCTTCAACTCCACCAACTCAATTGGATCCATTCGGTAAGGCCTCATTGAAATCGGGGCGGTACCGGGAACCAACTCAATGACAAACTCGAGGTCTCGAACCGGTGGCATCCCTGGAAGGTCGTCGGGGAAGACATCAACAAAGTCACATACCACTGGGACTTCACTAATATCTAGAGCGGGCTTCGCTTCGAGCGCGAAGAGATGCGGACCCTGCAGCTTCGGCGAAAAGCGAACCTGCTCGCCGGAAGGACTGGTGAGGTAGATGAGTCTCCTAGCGCAATCAATTTGTCCCATGTGCTGAGACAACCAATCCATGCCTAGGATTACATCTAAGCTTGCCGATCGAAGGAGGATAAGGTTTGCCAAGAATCCTACCCCTTCTATCTCAACGAGGACATCCCTTCACTCGGACTCGACTCTCAACTCCGAACCGGAGAGCGAATGAGCAGCGGGACCAACAATGGAGTAAAGAAGACCTCCACAGCAGCAAAAGACTGAAACAAGCGAATGAGATGCGCTGAATCAAATAATACTGTAGCAAGGAAAGAGTTAACCGAAAGGGTACCCAACACGACGTCGGGTGCCTCCTGTGCCTCCTCGCGGACATGAGGTTGACGCGCCACTACCCACGCCTTGGGTAGCGGGGACAACCTTCGATCACGAGAAGAACCACCTCCTGCCCGCATCCTCCATTAGGGCGAGGGCTGCTCCGATCTTGTTAGGGCAACTATTGGCATAATGCCCTTCGGTTGCACGAAAAGCAAGTGACCCGGCGGCCGGATTGCGGGGCCACCTGCTGGTTCGCGGCGCACGTGATCGGGCACGGCTGCGGGGCGAGGCTGGTCTTTGGCGGCCTCGGTGGTAGTGAAGCCACGAGCGGGCCCCGGAGTAGGCCCGACACGAGGGCGAGAGAGGTCGGCTGTGCGGACGGCTGGGCCTCCCACTTGCGCTGCGGGACTCGCCAGCGCCTTCGCCTTGTGCTCGGCAACAATGGCCTTGTCCACCAAGGCACGGAAGTCGACAAAGTCCACAATGGAGAGCCTGTCTTGCGGCTCCTCGAGACAAACCCTCCATGAACTTCTCTGCTTGGCCTCATCGGTAGCCACCTCGGATGGAGCATAACGAGCCAAGTGGTTGAAATCGTCAGTACTCCATCGCGACTTACGCCCTTGCTTGAGCGCGAAACTCCTTCTTCTTGACTTCATCAAGCGGCGGGGATGTGAGCTCGGCGAACGCCGTCCGAACTCATCCCAAGAGACAGTGTGGCGGCGGGCTGCATGGCCAAGTTCTCCCACGGAGAGTGCTGCCCTGAAGGCGATGGGAGGCAAAGAGTGCCTGTCTGGTCGAGCATCGAGCAACGTCGAGCTTACGCTCAACTTGCGCGCAGCCGGTCATCGCATCCAAGGGTCCTCGGACACGGAGAACGTGGGGGGTTGAGTGCGGAGAAACTCAGCCAAACCCCCACGAGACTGATGTCCACCCGCCTGCCCAGATCCTGAGGCACCGGCAAGGGCGGAGGTGTTGCGCGCAATAACATCCAGCAGGACCCTCCTGTCCTCTGAACGGTTGCGCTCGATCTGAAGAAGGACCTCAGCCATGGTTGGAGGAGGCGGGAGCTCCTCATCCAAACCAGGCTGCTGACCACGGCCGCTACGAGTACCTCCAGCCATCCTGATTCAAGAAATTTAGGTTAGAAACCAAAGCACTAATACTAGAAGTTGATGAAAGCGAAAAGCTAACGATTAGGGGAATGAGATACCACCCTAACCGAAAGCCAAAAACAGCAAGTAAACAAACTTTACATATTTCCAAAGAAGCTCCAAAACCGCAAGGAAACTCCAAACCAAGCTCAACTTCTCAATGCCATTAACCCGTATTGAATGAACGAGCAATGGTTTGAGAAGATAAAAATTTCAGCACACTACAACAAGTCTAACACTACTCGAGAGCAAGGTTAAATCAACGAAATAGGTGTTAGATACTTAGCTAACTAGTATCACATCTTACCCTTTTGTTCCCACAAGTTTTAATTGATTAACCTCTCATTTTCTACCCTATTTAGAACCTTTGAGCCTGCTGTCCGGAAATTGAATGCTCGCTGTCCAGATTTCGCATCCAAGCTCCTAAGCCGAAATCTTCAACCTCGGAAGCTTCAAAACCTTGTAGAGAACAGCTAACACTTCAATTTGCCAAACTCATTGGTTCCCAAAACCCAATTTAAACGATAATGACTATCTTTTGAGAGAAGGAAAGGAGAACAAATTTTAAAACTCAAATTAGAGCAAGATGAGATAGAAAACTAAGATAGGTAAGGAATAAAATCTGAGAACTTACTTAAGCTTTCATAACTCATTTAATACTTTGAAAATAAGGTTTCCAAAATATCCTAAGGACGACCAAGCTTGGGTTACTACGGTCGGAATGGCTCGGATACCAACTTTGTGAGGACCCCGGTTTATTCGGCTTGTACTGTTTAACCATCCACTTGGTCCTAACAGTACAAATCAAATAAACCAAGCCTCGAGATATGTATACTTCCCAGAATTGCAGTATACACACCCCGTTACAAAATCATGCATCAATTCCATTCATACACATAGAGCCGAAGCAAAAGCAACAACTGAAAGACATAGATAATATAAAGAGAGTTATTACAAAAGAGAGGCCGACCGGCCAAAAGTCATACAAATAAGTAAATACACAGCGGAAGCAAAATGGCCATAAGATGGCGATAAACAAAAGCCAATCGGTGTGCCTTTACCCACAAGGCAACCAACCGGACCGCCAAGCTAATCGTCCCAGACAGCGCCGCAACACAACTCACAAAAGTGAGGCCCTTGGGGCTCACCTTCTTCCTCTGCAACAATTAATATTAAGCAAAGCAGATGAGTACAAAACTTGTTTTTGTACTCGCAAGACTGACGTGTGAGATAACAGAACTATAATTAACTACATGCAAGCTTTATTTAAGTGGATGAGGCTCTGGACTTATTTTCAGCATAAAGCAAGTTTTCATTTGCAATAGGGTAATAGATTCAAAGCAAGTTTGCAATTAACTTTTATTGTTCAAATAAAAGAGAGACAATTATAGCAATAGATAAATGACAACACCAACCTAGAAGTGACTAACCCATAGCCACCACAACAATAGCATGAAGTACCCCTTCATACCACCCATGTCAAGTTTAAGTTTTTTTTAAAAGGTTGTAGTCTAGTTCTTGCACGACCTTACCAAGCATGTCCATAACCTAGGACGAGGCTATTCGAATAGTTTTAACCCTGCAGGGGTGTACCAATGTACCCACACGATAGACCGCCTTTCCACCAGCCACGGTTAGCACACTTTCTTTGGTATGCAGGCATGGCTAAGTCTAACAAGACGCTTTCCAATGGACGATGCTAATTAAGAGTCGCAACCCACGGGAGAAGGACACATTAGACAGCCTAACCGGTCTGCTAATGCTCCCCTCCAAAACACACACACAAGAGCACACCCACCGACCAGCTCATAATTAACACCTTCCAAAGTACTTAGTCAAGAGAGGTTCCATATCCCCCTCGTGTGGTTAGCACGCAATAAGCGCTTGGCTTAGTGACACAAGTAACTCGGTCCTTGGGGACTTAGGCACCATTCCACACACCCAACAGATCACATCAACATACCATTGCGCCCAAGTCCAGATATAGTTTTGTTTTCAGTTTTTGATTTGTAAATCAGTAAAACACAAGGGTTGGACATAATGGAGTAGTATAAGTAGTTGTGTGATCAAGATCACCGACTAAGTCGATGATCACCCAATACTACCGATACTAGGCATGGCTAAGCAATATTTATTCGAAATCTACTAAGTGACAAGAGCTCATCCAACGAACTCTAATCACAGCAAATAACCTAGGCTCAGGTAGTAGAGGATAATCATTTACCTACCGATTATGCAACTAGAGGATTAACTAATCAATTTAACAACAAATTAGCAATGCATACATAGAAGTTAAACAAAATATTAGACTTTAAAAGTAATGGGATCAATGGGAAATGATCAAACTGCTTGCCTGCTTGCTGTTGCTCAATTTGTTGCGGAGGGTCGTTCTCGGGGTTACCGCAAATGTCGAATCCTAAGCGAAAGAGCGAAAACAACCAATAAGACGAGCAACACTTAAACAAAAGAGCAAGCCAAAAAAAATTATCCAAATGCGATGAAATTTATACACAAGGTAGAAAATGGATATACCTAGACATGGAAACTGGAAAAACTTAATTTGGATTTGTGGTGCAAAAGATATTCCCTAAAAACCTATTTTCGGCCATAATTAACACTGTAGCAAAAATATTTTCTAGAAAGATTTTGAAGCTGAAATTTTTATGGTAGCTACCTACTGGTATAGTGGTAACCCATATAAAATTTCAGGTCATTTGGAGTTATATTGAAAAAGTTATGATTTGTCTAAATTGTTTAGGTTATTAAACTAAAATATGATCCTTATGATTTCTAAAAACAGTGAAATTTGTGAAACCAATTTTCCTAGCAAATACACTACCAGTGGAAGCTACTCCAATTGGATTCATACAAAAAGGATCTATAGATTAAAAGTTATGCATTTTACAAGTTTGCTAAAGTTCTGAAAAACAGTATTAAGTTCACTTGTTTACTATTTTTGAAAATGGTTTTCCAGGTTTGATTATGGTCTACAATTATTTTTATATTTAAGTTCAAGTTATAAGGAAGCTAAAAAAATTGGAATCACCTAATTCGGAGCTAATATGAGAAAGATATGAAAATGACAAGACCCAAATGTGATACTGATTTCTGGACTTAGCACTTTCGGGACCTTTCCTAGCATCCGGAGACGTGGACGATTGAGAGCCGTCGATCTCAGATCGGACGTCCCCGGTTGAACCCGAGCGACACAGGCACTGAGCGCGCAGAGGAGGGCGGCGACGTGGAGAGCTGAGGGCCGTAGATCTCTGGATCGGACGACCACCAATGGGTCATCAGCATAGCACCAGCACACCCCAAGGGTGCCCCCAGAGCAAGGAATCGAGGGATGGGGGACTTACCGGAGCTGGGGACGAAAGGGGGGTAGTTGCGGCCGATTTGGGGGAAATCTAAAATTTCGGCGCTCCCGTTGAAGCAACCTGAAATGGAGTGGTTGTTAAGCACCACCGAGGTGAGGAGAAGCAACAGGAGCAAGAAGGAGCGAGGAACCACGTGATACCGCTTCACCGTGAGCTTGAAGCTCGGCAATGGCGGCCAAACAGTTTCGGGTTTTAGAGCTCAAACACACACAGAGTACTAGCTCGAGTTGCGCAAAGGTGAAAGGAGGTCAAGGAGAGAGCAAGGGGCTTAAGTAGCGGGGAGCAAGGCACCGTTGGCGCCTCGGATGCGGCGCCTCTCACGGTCGTGACGGCGGCGGAGCGATTGAGCCATGGACTTGCGAGGCGGTGCAGCGGCGCGCATTAAATGCTGCGAGACCCGTTGCGAGGTGACCCAGCCAGCTGCGCTCCAACCACCCCCGCCATGGCGCTGGCGACGCGAGCTCGCGCTGCGCGCGGCGAGAGGAAAGCGACGACAGCCACCGTCCGATTCGCTTCCAACGGCTATCACGCGATCGTGTTGAAACGGCGCGCTGGCGCCCACCGTCCGATGGAAATCCAACGGTGAGCATCAAAGGGCAACCGGAGTCGTCCGAATGCATACACGAACGCGAGCCGTCCGATTGAGATCCAACGGTCCAGAGCGCGCGCGCCCGATCGATCGCGCCGGTACAGTTAGTTGACTCGACCGAGTCGGTTGGCTCGAGCCCGAGTCTGACTCGAGTCCAATGAACAGTGCAAACCCATTAGAATTTGATTTTTGAGCTGAAACTTTTGGGGATTTAATTGAGGCATCAAATCAACTCCAAAATTTATGAAATTTTAACTGGAGCTTTCTTACCTTGGGGTTAACCTTCCATAAAATTTCCAGAGATTTTTGTGCACTAGAATTTTCTCAATAAATTCCAGAAGGTTATTTCAGAGGTTTGACCAAGGTTTGACTTGCCTCTAAAATATTTCAAATAATTTCCAAAAATTATGAAATAATTCAGAGGTGTTACCAAGCAAACCTAGAACCCAGGAAAATTTATTACCAATGGTTTGACAAAATATTTGACCAAGGAGGTAGTTGACTTGATAAATGAGGCTTTTGATTTTGAATTTCCCAAAATTCCTTTACAAGAATTTCAGAAAAGTTTCAAGAGTAAAAGGATGAAGGAAAAGTTTTAATTTACCCTCAATTTCTTACATTTGAAACACAAGCCAAAATTTGGGATGTTACACAAACCCATTGACCGAAATCTAAAACAAACTTTCAACTTTGGTCGGGCCACTAAAAATAGAAATAATATTCCTAAAATTCTGAAATAATTTAGAGGGTTTCCTGAGATGACCTAGTACTCAAATAAAATCTTAAACCTCAATGTTCAAGATTTATTTGCTTCTTTTTAAATTCAAACTTAGAATAAGTTGTTGAATTGAGTTTGAATTTTCTGGGGGTTAAATTGGTTCCAAAAATTTTGTGAAATTTTTTATTTATTCATGATAATTAATATAGTATTTGAATAAATTATTTCAAGAGGAACTTCAGTAACATTTGTTTCGGATTTTGATTTGGAGTTCAATGTAAAGTAGATGTTTCAATTGTATTTTCAGATTTTCCAAGTACAATATGTAATTCAAAGTTTCAAATCATGATGCATGATAATAAAATGCATAAACAATCTCTTTATTAATTTTGGGGATGTGACAATTTTGTAACGGGGTGTGTATACTGCAATTCTAGGAAGTATACATATCTTGAGGCTTGGTTTATTTGATTTGTGATGCTAGGACCAATGGATGGTTAAGCATTACAAGCCAAATAAACCGGGGTCCTCACAATGGAGTAGCTGAGAGACGCAACCGTACACTTATGGATATGGTACGGAGCATGCTCAGCCACTCTAGTTTACCAATTAGTTTGTGGATGGAAGCACTAAAGACAGCTGCACATATTCTTAATCGGGTTCCCAGTAAATCAGTACGTAAGACACCTTATGAATTATGAACTGGGAGAAAACCGAGTATGAAGTATTTACGAGTGTGGGGTTGTCGTGCTGAAGCTAAGATATTTAATCCACATATTAGAAAATTAGACCATAAAACAGTAAGTTGTCATTTTATTGGGTACCCTGATAGATCCAAAGGGTATCGTTTTTACTGTCCTGATAGGACAACTAAGTTTGTGAAAACAAGACACACTGTGTTCTTAGAGAATAATGAGGAGCTGGAACCCAGGAAAATAGATCTTGAGGAGAAGCGGTTTTATGTTCCTTCACCGCTTATCCCAGAGACCTTTATTACTGTGTCTTAGGTGGTTGCGCCTCTAGTAGAAAATACTATTGTTGCACCCACTGTTGAGGTCCCTGAAATTCCTAATGTTGTACCTAATGATGAGCCTCAGCAGTCTCCTGTCATAGCTAATGAACCTATTAGAAGATCACAGCGGGAGAGAAGATCTGTCATCCTAAATGATTATGTTGTATATATGAATGAGGATATTATTGATATAGGGAAGGTAGATGATCCCACCTCTTATAAGGAGGCCATGATGAGTGAACATTCTCCTTAGTGGCTTGATGCCATGAAGGATGAACTAAAGTCTATGAGCACTAATGATGTATGGGACTTAGTAGAAATTCCTGACGGAGTCAAAACAATAGGCTGTAAATGGGTCTACAAAACCAAGCATGACTCTAAGGGAAATATCGAAAGGTTCAAAGCAAGACTTGTAGCAAAAGGCTTCTCACAAAGAGAGGGGATTGACTATAATGACACCTTTTCTCCTGTCTCAACTAATGATTCATTCAGAATCGTAATGGCACTTGTAGCTCATTATGACTTAGAGCTGCATCAGATGGATGTGAAAACAACATTTCTTAATGACGACTTGCAAGAGAATGTTTACATGGCTCAACCGGAAGGTTTTGTCGTGGAAGGCAAGGAGCATATGGGATGTCGACTTAAGAAATCAATTTATGGCTTGAAACAAGCGTCAAGGCAGTGGTATCTAAAATTCGATAAGATTATAAGGAATTTTGGTTTTAAGGAAAATGAAGTTGATAATTGCATATATGTTAAGTTTAAGGGGAGTAAATTCACCATCTTAGTGCTTTATGTAGATGACATCTTATTGGCCAGCAGTGATAAGGATATGCTGTTTGAGACCAAGAGATTTCTTTCATCTAATTTTGATATGAAGGATCTTGGTGATGCCTCTTACGTTCTTGGCATTGAGATTTATCGAGATAGGTCCAAAGTAATATTAGGTTTATCTCAAAAGGCATACGTTGATAGAGTACTGAAGAAATACAATATGCATAAGTGCTCTGGCTCGCTTACTCCTATTGTTAAGGGCGATAAGTTTGGGACATTTCAATGTCTAAGGAACCAATATGAAACTGATCAGATGAAGTCGGTTCCTTATGCTTCAGCTGTCGGAAGCATTATGTATGCTCAAGTATGTACACGCCCTGATTTAGCTTTTGTAACCGGGATGCTTGGCAGATATCAGTCAAATCCAGGACCGGACCACTGGAAGGCCGTTAAGAAAGTCTTGCGCTATATGCAAGCTACTAAGCATTTCATGCTCACATATAAGAATTCTGATAACCTTGAAGTTGTTGGTTATTCAGATTCAGATTTTGCGGTTGTGTTGATACTAAGAAATCCACGTCAGGTTATATCTTCACACTCGCTCAGGGAGCTATCTCGTGGAAAAGCTCCAAACAAACCCTTACGGCATCTTGAACGATGCAAGCTGAGTTTGTGGCATATTATGAGGCCACTAGGCAGGCTGTATGGCTTAAGAATTTTATCCCGGGACTTAGAGTGGTAGACCGTATCTCGAAACCGCTCACCTTATACTGCGATAACGAACCCGCAGTCTTTTATGCGAGTAAAAACAAGTCAAGTGGTGCTGCCAAACACATTGACATTAAGTATCATGTTGTGAAAGATAGAATCCAGGATCAAACCATTAGTATTAAGCATATTAGTACTAAGTCAATGCTTGCGGATCCGCTTACTAAAGGCTTACCATCCAATATTTTTCGTGATCATGTTGCCGGCATGGGATTATTGGAAAGCCTCTGATTCTGGATAAAAAGACCTTAAAGAAAACCAACTCCCATTAAGTATAATGAATATCCACTTCAAGATAGGATAGTACACTATAGATACTGAGGTTGTATGACATTTCATTGGTCATGCGACGCATTGTCTTGGTGTGCTATTTTATTGAGAATGGGCTTATGATATTAGCCTTACGATCAAAGGGGAGAATGTTGGGTTGATCTTCGGCTAACGGCATCCCGAGATCCCAGGGAGACCACGTCTCCACTCGCACCCTGATCGGAGGCGCGGCCTACTACCTTTGGTTTGGGTCCCGGTCACCTAGCGCAATAAGAACAGAAGGGGTTCGGCAGGCCATCTACGACGTCGTTCTTGGCTACCAAAACCCCGCACAAACCCGATCGTTTTGGAGCGCTAAGGTGAACGAAGACCCAGGACCGCCGGCCTCGTCCACGACCACCACTACGTCCACCGACGCCTCCACACCGACCCCTCTACACCTCCCGGCCGCTACACCGACAGATCCACACCCTAATGGAGTCATCGGGTTCAGGTATGTCAAAATCACGCTTCCGCTCTATTGTTTATGTAGGTGTTCATGTTATAGAGCTAGGGTTCATGTCTAAGTTCGAGTTTAGCCCTAAGATCATGTCCACAAGAATGTGACGGGAGTTGAAGGTTCCAATCCCTATGCTAGATGAATGTTGATGATAGCTAGTAGCCTAGTACTAGAGTTCACTAGCATATATATGCACACTGCGTAACAATG
Organism: Ampelocalamus luodianensis; assembly: GCA_036346255.1. Taxonomy (NCBI): domain Eukaryota; kingdom Viridiplantae; phylum Streptophyta; class Magnoliopsida; order Poales; family Poaceae; genus Ampelocalamus; species Ampelocalamus luodianensis. The sequence continues at coordinate 131,304 of JAYEVH010000326.1, forward strand.
TTACCCTCCATCTACATGGCGTGAACGCCACCGTGCGGTTTCGGAACAAGCATGAGCTTCTCCTTTCGACGGACCGTCAAGCCAAACACCTCCGACATATCAATATCGTCCTCCATGCCGGCCGGCAGCTCCCAGTCGAAACAATACACGAGGTTCGCCAGCATGATCTCGACCGTAGCCAACCCGAAGTTCAGGCCAGGGCAGATCCTCCGGCCAGCCCCGAACGGCACAAACTGAAAGTCCTTCCCCTTGAAGTCGACCGCCGCGGCGCTGCCACCCTCGACGAATCTCTCTGGCATGAACTCCTCCGGCTTCTCCCAGGACCCTGGATCTCTGCTAATAGCCCACGAGTTGATGATGACTCGCGTTCCACAAGGGATCGTGCAGCCGTCAATATCGCAGTCAGCCATGGAGAGGTGGGGAATAAGGAGCGGCGCCGGTGGGTGTAGCCGGAGCGTCTCCTTCACGACGGCCTTCAAATAGGCCATGCCGTCTGCTAGGTTCTCTTCCTCAACCATTTCGTGTCCCTTGGGTGTGCTGTTTCTCACCTCAGCTTGTAGCTTGGCCATGAGCTGAGGTTTGCGCATGAGCTCGGCCATGGCGAGTTCCAGGACCAACGACGATGTGTCCGTTCCCGCACCGAACATGTCCTGTGTACGTTATTTAGGGGAGATGAAATAAGCTAGGTTCCAGAATTATCTGATTTTTTTTTTCTTTACAGGATTGGTGATGACAGTTACTCACTCACCATCAAGATGGCCTTGATATGGTCCCTGGTGATACCGTACTCTTGCTGTACAGATAGTAATACATCGATGAAGTCACTCCCTTCTTGCTCAACACACTCGTCATCGATGCCATGATGCATCGATTTTTTCTCGTGGTCATCGATTATCTTTTCAAGTAAATCGTCCCATCTTTTATTCGCCTCCTTCGCCTTGTTGCACATAAACCTAGTGAGCAGATCTACCGCCTTTGCTAACCTTGGGAAGTAGTCTTCTAGGTTAAAACCCCCCACGAGGGCTGAATTTGCCTCGATCAGCTCTCTGAACATCTTGTTCCTGCCTTCTGCCCTGAAGAACTTCCCCGACACGGCGCGGCACACCACATCGTTCGCGAAAGTGTTCATCGTCTCGCTCAGGTCGACGGCCGTGCTCGCAGCTGCCGCCTCACGGATCTTGGCGATCACCAGGCTCACCTACAAATGAAAGGGGTGATGTCTATAGCTAGGTACATGCATATATGCATGCAGTGCGTACGTTGTTGTTAGTTGTTACCTCTTGTTGACGGGCGATGCGGTACGAGTTGACCTTCTTGACGGTGAACAGGTGCGTGGTGACGAGTTTCCTCACCTGCCGCCAGTGCTCGCCGTAGGGGGAGAAGGCGATGTCTGACGACCCGTACAGGAGCACGTCGGCGACCGTGGAAGGTGGCCGCGACGCGAACAGGTGGTCGTGCGTTCGCATGATCGCCTGGGCGGCACGCGGGGACGACACGACGAGGTTCGGGACGGCGCCGAGGCGGAGGAGCATGAGGCCGTCAGGGCCATGCCTCCTGGCGAGGTTGCAGAGGGAGACGTGAGGGTGATCACCGACGAGGTGCAGGTGCCCTATGACAGGGAGCCCTGGAGGCGAAGGAGGCAAATGCTTTGTTTGCTGCTTGCTACTACTTCTTGTGGTGAAGTGCAGCATTAGCAGTAGCACAAGAGGGACGAGCAATAGTAGCAGTGCTTGTAGAGGTGTCTCATGCGTGAGTTGGTATGCTACGTGAACCACCATGGTTGCGTATATGGCCTAGGTTCTCGATATATAAGTTGCCTGCTTTTTATAGCTGCATGAGTAGCAAAATGACAAGATAACCAGAGCATGACATACTAGACAACACACCATGTAGTGCACATTCCCACGGTTGTCATCATATGTGTGTTTGTGGCTCACCCTGAGAAACATTTGTATGCTAATATACAGTTGTGTTCGATGAGCTGCATGTTGTTGTTGCGTCGGCAAACTTTCCACACATTATCTACCTATCTAGCTATTGATCATTGGACTAGGTTAATATGCAGTACGTGCTATAAAAATCTATTTGATTGAATTTTTCGCACATCTCAAACGATGTCGGTTGCTGTATTTATACTCAGGAATGTACTGGAGAATTCTTGTCGGACGCTTGTTGAACAACAGACTAAGGACGCAATGGACGGCGAATAGTAAACGGACAGGTTACTGATTCTTCTGAACGCTTGCGACCGAATACGAGATGAATTAGAAACGTTCCGGGAACAAAACCGCGTTACACAACAGACTAAGGACTCAATATCTTAACACGTGCTTGTGTGTTTGTGGCTCACCATGAAAAACATTTGTATGCTGATATACAGGTGAGCGCGTCGTAAGTGTCCAGCTAGCTAGCTACAGATCAGTTGTTGTAGCGTGGGCAAACTTTCCACAGTGCGGTTATGTGATTATCTGTCTATCTTGCTAGATAGATATGTAGTGAGGAAAACTTTTTACCATGCATGCAATAGAAGTATCTTTTAGTAGCAACCGTTCAAACAATCCGATTTAATTTTTAAATACGACTTTTTAATTAAAGGCTACAAAATTTTAAAATATGATCAATTTTTTTTACAGATCATCGAATTAAATACTAACCTCTCGATTTTGAAAATCGAGGTGTTACAGACATGATATTCATCAATACTGTACTGTGTAACCTAGTTACTGATTATTGGACTAGCTCAGTATACACAAAATATCTGAATGCAAATCTAGGTGCCGACACATATATTATACAGTACACACTTGTGTGTTTGTGGCTCACACTGAGAAACATTTGCATGCTGATATACGATTGTGCGTGTGTACGTGTCCATTGTTGTGTTCGATCAGTTGTTGTTGCGTGAGCAAAATTTAAACACTGCGGCTATGCGATTATCAATCTATCTAGAGATCTAGTGAGGAGGAAAACTTTATTTCTACCAACCGAAATGTGGATAGATTTTCCCTTACTTAGGTATTAAAATTGGAGAGAGGAAGGTGAGCAAAGGAGTTGAGGATAAGATTCTTAACAAGCTGGGCAGCAGACTTGATAATTGGAAGCATAATTTTCTCTCTTCAGAGGGGGATTGATTTTAGTAAACTGTTGTTTGAGTAACCAACCCATGTACATAATGGGTTTCTACAGGTTGAATAAAATGATTCATGGGAAGATGGACTCAATAAGATCCAAATTTTTTTTGGAGGGGAGCTAAGGACAATTTTAGATATCATATGGTTAAGTGGGAGGTTGTGTGTAGACCGAAGAATTATAGGGGTTTGGGGGTTTTAAATACCAGAATTATGAATGATTGCCTACTTAGTAAATGGTTATGGAGGATAAGTAGAGCTAAAGATGAGCTTTGGTTTAGGATTCTAAAAGCTAAATATTTTTCTAAAGGTGATTTTATAGATTCTCTAGACCTAAGGGGCTCTCAGTTTTGGAAAACCCTTTTGCAGGGTTAAACATCTGTTCAAATGGGGTGTTTCCTATCAGGTAGGTAATGGAAAGAGTATCTTCTTTTGGAAAGATGTTTGGTTAGGTAATTACCCTCTTTATATTCAGTTCAATAGGTTGTATAATATTTTCCTTAACCCTGATATAAAGCTTTCAGATTGTTTGGGTAATGGAATGTGGAATATCTAGTTTAATAGGAATTTTGGTTTAGAAGAGGAAGTGATGTGGAGTCAGCTGAAAGAGTTACTGCAGGGGGTGGATCTCACTGAAGATCAAGATAGGGCTGTCTGGTGTCTTAAAAAACAGGGGATTTCACTGTCAAATCTCTTTATAGGCTTCTAATGTTTGGGGCTGTCATAAATAGGAGATTGCTAAACATTTGGTCTTGCAGAATTCCTTTAAAAGTAAAGATTTTCCTGTAGCAAACCTATTTGAATAGGATCCAAACCACTGATCAATTGGTGTTGAGACATTGGAAAGGGGATAACAAATGTTGGCTTTGTGGGGTGACAGAGAATACTAATCATTTACTGTTTCATTGTTTAATGGAAAAATTTGTTTGGTCTTGTATTAGAGAGATTTTCCATTGGGAGAGAACACCGAGGTCTCTTGATGATTTACATCATGGTTGGCTGGATAATCAGGGTGCTAATGCTCATCGTGGCTTATTCAGTTTTGCAGCATTTACTTGGACGATTTGAAAATGCAGGAACAAAGGAGTAATTGAGAAGACTTTTACTAAGCAACCAATTGAAGTTGTTTTCAAAATTGTATCGTGTTTGCAGCGGTGACGCACTCTTCTCAGAAAGGATGATCAGCAAAAGCTAAAAGAGTTGTTGGATGCGATGGTGGTTTGGTTGAGAAGGTTTCGGATGCTGGATAGATCTTCTCTGTAATATGTTTTTGTGTGTGATTCTGGTGCTGGTTGATTGTATGGTTTAGTCCGGCTCGGTCTTTTGTATCAGCTCTGGGTGTTTCGGGGGATGGATGTGTGTATCCACTCTGTTGGTCTCGTGTTTCTACTTTCGGATAAGTTTGTATCTTTTTTACATGCTTTATATAAAAGCAGAGTTTATCCTTGATAAAAAAAAAAAGAAATGTGGATAGACCCAGAGAAAAAAATGTGGCATGCTGTGTTAATTGTTGACTACTTTGCGAAATTATTGTCCATTGGCCTGATATTATATTCGCCGCGCATCTTCTTATCATCGAGGGCATGTAAATGATACTCCATATGTAGCTACTATATTTAGCTGTGGACGTTTTCTTTTGTATGTAAAAATACAGCACTTCGAGCGCAGAGTATCTCCGTGAGGAAACAAAAAAACAAAAAAAGATATAGTCAGTCGAAAACACCTATAGCCAGTCGGGTAGAGATACTTACAGCGTCCAGCTAAAATAAAACATTAAATTCTTACACTGAAATAAAACATTAAATTCTTCACACGCGTATCCGCACCGTCGGGCGCGGGTCACCTTCTAGTGCTGTGTTAATTGTTGACTACTTTGCGAAATTATTGTCCACTGGCCTGATATTATATTCACCGCGCATCTTCTTATCATCGAGGGCATGAGCGCGACAAGCATTAATTAGCAAGGTCGCGACATTAATAAAAAAACGCAAGATTGCGAAATACCCTTTTGTCTTGTAATGGACGACACGGCACCAATGTAAATCAGCAAGATTGTGGCAATAAATTTGACGCAGATGTATATGTTTGGAGCTACCAGCTTTCTTCAAATCTTAGTCAAGGTTTACTTATTAAAAAAGTTAAGATAGCAACAAGCAAATTAATTAGCAAAAGATAATGTACTACTTTCAATTATATGTCCAGTCAGGTAACCTTTTCTCCGGAACTCTCGGTAAAATAGATGTATATGTGATAACGTTATATCAGCACACAAAATAGGTTATACTAGACGCCTCATCACAGATGGTTCCAAAGGAACCGTCTATATTATACTTCTCACAGACGTTTCCTTTGGAACCGTCTGTGATACGTAACTATTACAGACGGTTTCTAACTAGAACCGTCTGTGATAATTCACAGACGGTTCTTCTTAAGAATCGTCTATGATATGCTGGCATTATAAATATCTGGTCCCGGCAGCCCCCTGCCCCTAGCACCTCCACACCCTTCCCGTTTGAGCCGCCACCCCTGCTGCCTCCTCCCCCATTGCGCCACCTTAGAGAGGAGAAGGAAAGGAGGAAGCTAAAGAGAGGAGGAAAGGTGGATAAGGAGAAGGTGAGGAGGATCTCACGGGATATTTGGGATTTTCATCGCGAGCTCCGAGGGTAACGATATGCAACCCTTTATATTTGCTCTAGGTTAATCACTAATCAATTTTAGTATATTTGGTCAATAGGAAGAGTACTTGCGGTTTATTAATCTAATTTAACACTAATTTTTTACGTGCGTAGCGTAGATGGACTGAAACTGGATGTACAGTGAGAACCATGTGAGTGAAAAGTACAATAATGGTGTGTGTGTTTTGTGGATATCATGCGGATATGCTCACAATCTTAAGGTGATGTTACAATTGGCAATGGCACTTTTGGTTTGTCAATTCACGCGTTTTTGTCAAAGTCTGAATTGCTGTCAGGTCAAGGCGGTTTGACCGGCCAAGGAGCGGTCAGACCGGCCAGGGCGGTCAAACTGGCCATTGAATGGCGGTCTGACCGGTTTTGTGTTGAATGTTGATTTTATTGGCTAAGTGATTTGGGATAGGTCATATCCATGTTTATCTTTGCATATGTGTTGCATATTGCATATTTTCACTGACGTGGGTCAAGTTGTGAAGAACTTGTTCTCGGAGACGATTTCTCTGTCTATTGATGTGCAGGTGTCTTGAAGGTCAATGACGGTCAACGGCGAGAGGATCGGGACTAAGCTTGGAGAGCTGAGGTCCAGAACGATCATGGATGCCGAGTGAGATCAAGTGACTCAAGCGTGGTGCAAAATAGACGAGGATGATCGAACGGGTAGTTCGATGCAACGGGTTGATCAAGCGGCGCAGGGGTCGGTGCAAGTGCCTTGGTGGTTCCGGTGGGATCCGGACGGGAGAGACTTGCCGACATGATGAGAGTCGTTGATCAACCTACACGTGACGGAGCAGGCGAGTGCTTCGCGCTGATGGGACTCGATTCTTGGAGAAGGATCGAGAAGGGGTATTTTGGTAATTTCATCAAATACCGCCTTTGTGACTTTTGGCTAAACCGCGGCGTGGGACGGCGCAAGGTTAAAAGGTTTAGGTCAAAAGATGATGGAGATGGCGCTTTAAAAAGCGTGCGTAAGTATCCTGTTTGTGTTGGGCCTTAACGGGAGCGCATTAGAGAAACTCTCTAAGCCTCTAGTATAAATAGGAGGGGTGCTGCCATACAGCCTCCAAGCACTTCATTTGTAAACCATAATTTGGTTTTAGGGACATAGAGAGAAAGAGAGAGGCTTAGAATTCTAGGGAGATGATTTGATTGTGTGCTCATGGATTGAGCTCTTGTCCTCTTTGAGGGAGTGGCTGTAACCAGCAACAATCACGAATCAATCCATGGATGATTTCCCAAAGATGTGTCTCTTTGTGTTCTTCCTTCTTGTTTTGTGTTTTTGAGTCTATCTTTGATCCTTTGGTTTTTGGTTGATCCCTTGCCCTCTTCTACCTTGCTGTGATGTGTGGGAATACATCTAGACCATCAATCTCCCACGAGCAAGTGTTTAGATCAAGTTTTCATTTTTGCTCGGTTTTGAACCTTCCTTCGGTAAAATTGAAAAAGGTCTAAACTTTGACGTGGATCTACTCAATCGTTGCTTGGAATAGGTTCCTAATATCCTCAGGAAAGTGTGTTCCAAATTTGGTCAAGTTTGGCCGTGTAGATCAAAAGTTAGATCAATTTTCGTTTTTGAAATAGTGTTGAAATTCACGTTCTGTGCTGATTTTACTATTCACCAGTCTGACCGCTACTGTTCCCGGTCTGACCGCCACTGTTACCTGTCTAACCGCTACTGTTCCCGGTCTGACTGCTACTATTCATCAATACTGTTCATCAGGTTGTTTTTGTGTTTCTAGTTGTTTCTTTTGGGGGGTTTTAATGGAATTCAACATAAGTCTTCCACTGTGTTTATCTATTGATCTTCATAGCTCTCATAGATATTGGAGTGAAATTTGTGTTGAATCCAATCTTAAAAGAAAATTTGGTTGAGCTCCTATTCAACCCCCCCTCTAGTCGCCTTTCCGGTCCTACAAGTGGTATCAAAGCCCGGTTAGCTCTTCTCATAGATCTTAACCGGTCTTTGGAGCTGTGGCGACTAACAAGTATTCAACCAAACCACATATCTTTGATGGATCTGATTTTGCTTACTGGAAGGCTCGTATGCAAGCCTACATCAAGGCTCAAGGGCATGCTATTTGGCTTAAGGTAAAAAATCCATATGTGTGCCATCCAATGCCGATGTAATTACTCCAGATGTTGAGGCTAATAGCAAGGCTCGAAACTTCTTGATTCAAGGACTTAGTCGATCTGAGTTTGAGCGTGTGGCTCATTTGAGGTCTGCTCACGAGATCTGGAAGACCCTTTGTGACTATCACGAGGACTCTACTGCGATCAAGGAAGTGAGACAGAACCAACTCAAGAAAGAATACTCAAAGATCGAGTAAAGGCCTGGTGAATCTTTAGATGAGCTATGGGGCAGGTTCTCCAAGATTATTTCTGATCTTCGCGCTGTGGATCTTGTTTTCACTGAGTCTGAGAATGCACGCCAGCTCTTGTGTGCTCTTGATGTGAGAGTTTGGGGGATGAAGATCACTTCCATCAATGACAACACTGTCATGAGTGAGCTTACCATGGATAAGCTCTACTCGAGGTTAAAGACGCATGAGATTGACTTCATCTCGCGTCTCCCCAAGATAGAGTCGATGGCTTTAGTGCTTGACCCATCAAAGGGTAGCTCGTCTGATTGTTTGGATTTTGGCTCATCTAGTTTTTCTTTGTCCGCTTTGCATTCTTTGAGCGATGAGCAACTAGAGAAGATACCTGAGGATGATTTAGCTCTCCTAACCACAAAATTCTCAAGAGTCTATAACAAGGTGAGGAACAGAAGGAGAGGTGGCCATATCACATGCTTTGAGTGTGGTGAGCCAAACCACATTCGGTCCAGATGCCCCAAGCTGAAGGGCAAGGAGGAGAAGGACTCTCGGAGGCGTCCTCAAGCTAAGGATGCAAAAGTCAAGAAACCCAACTATCGCAAGTTCGTCAGCCGGGTCCTTGCCACTCTTGATAGTGTTGATATGAGCGTTGTGGACTCGGGGACGGAGAACGACGACGATGACTCCCATGGCAAGAAGAAGATTCAGGACTTCACCGGCATGTGCTTCATGGCCCGGAATAGCCACGACGTCGACTCCTCCAACGACGACGACCTTTTCAGCGATCCCGACGAGGTACGCCCCTCTTTGAGTGAGATGAAACGAGCTTTGGTTGTTGCTGAACGAAAGATGAAGAAGTAAGCTAAAGAGATTAAGAAACATGACACCATGATTGATAACTTGAACCTAGAAGTTGTTAGGCTCAAATCCATTAATTCTGTTGATGACTGTGATTCTTGCTCTAGCTTGCTTGATGATTTGACAAACTTGAAATCTGCTCATTCTGTAACACCCCGATTTTCAGAATCGGGATGTTATTATTTAATTTGGCGATCTTTTAAATATTTGACTCTGTTTTAAAATTTTCTCGTGAGTAAGTAAAAGATTGCTTCTAAAATCACGTCGAATTAATAAAAAGGTTGCATTCTAAGTTAAATCGAGTTATTTAAAAGTTGCATAATAATAATAATAAATAATATTAAATTGAATTGGTCGAGAGACTACAAATGAAAGAAAATTGTTTTGGTCTCTTGCTTTCACATGCATTTCAAAAATCATACCGTGGTGCATACATTAGACCGCCGCTCTTTTTCAGTCCGACCAACCGTAGGCGAGACGTTTGTGTATCCATTTCTTTTCCCTAACTTCCCTCCTCGCAAACACAACCGAAAACCAAAAATCATGCGACGCATGTTATAGCGTTGCGATCGTCGTCTCGAGGGCGTTCTGTTTCTCCAATCGGTTTTAGAGTGCGAGCTCTTTTGCGTGGCATGCAAGAAGGAGGAAGAATTGCTGCTATTTATTTCACTGTCAATTTTTTTTTTATTTCCCGATCACCCTTGTGCTAGCCGAGCCACTTTAGTCACTACCATTTCTTTTGTAGTTTTATTCACCCAACCAAAGACCTGAGGTGGTGTCGACACGACGGCGTGATGCATGGGACGGCACCGGGATGAAAGACTGCATTTAAAAATTTAAATTATTTTGACTTCATGTTTTAGCGTGCATATCAAAGATCATAGCATGTCATTCACTTATATCATCATTGTCGCTTCATTTGACCGACCACAACCAAACACCCGCTCATTATTTCCCGCCATTTTCTTTTCTCACACTTATATCATGCGATGCTACACTGCTACTACTACTAATACACTACTTGATCCACTTTATATATATATAAATGCAAGCATGTTGTCTTACACATGCACACACAGGGACATGTAGTGGGGAAATGAGTAGAACCTACTAATATGCATAAGCTAGCTAGCTAGCTGTGGGCATTCACTGCTATTTCCTTTTGCCACCAACACACCGCCCATTCCACTTCTTTTCTCTCTCTCACCCCAAACCAAGCCACATGCATGCCCTTATGCCCAGCCGAATCACTCCCATCCATTCATTTCTTTATTCTCCCCAAGTACACAGCCAACACTACAATACAATATCAATTTCAGCTTTAGTCACCTTCATGGAGTCTAGTTTGTGTGATTCAATCCAAACAGCACCCATGTCATCTCTTGTTACCATTTTCTTTAACCCAGTGAACCATCTTTTCTCCACTTGTCTTTTGCTCATCTCTCTCCACTTGCCATTTCAATTATCAATGCAAGACCACTCCACCGCCCAACTCCATCCCCATATAATCATCCAACAAGCAAAGCCACAGCCAAGCCCATTTTCCATCCCACGCCACATCTTCTTCCTCCCCAAACAGAGCAATGTACATCTCCATTCTTTCTCGCATGAACTCATTTCATCACCTTCTCTCCTCTAAATCCCAAGCAAAAGCGAGAATCAGCCCTTGCATGCTAGACCATTGTGATCCCCATCACCTAAGCCTCCTTTTCATCCATATAGATTTTGCATGCATGGCCATTTGAGCATTTTGGAGAGGGGAAAGGAGGTGTGAGCAAAGAAGAAGAAGAAGACAGATGGCGGCACTCTGAAAGATGCAGCTTGCAAGCGGAGAGCGACTGGAGGTGGTAGCGGCGGCCGAACAAAGCGACTGAAGCACGACGGCAGCAGCGCAGCTTCGGCGATGGTCGAGCCAAGGCATGGCACTGTGCTGTCTAGCGGCGTCGGCAGCGAGCGCGATAGCCATGCATGCGCTGCAGCGGCACGAAGTCGGCGACATGGAGGAGCCGGCCGAGAGCGCGGCCGGGCGCGGCGATGTGGAAGGCAGCGGCTTGGCGCCGAGAACAAGCCGACCGGTGGCAAGACGGCGGTGCAGCATGCGCGCATCCATGTGGCAGCTCAGCGGCGGCGTTGCGAGCATCGGCGATGGAGGCGTTGTCCAGCGAGCGGTGGCTCCGTTTGGCGAAGCGACGGCCATGCATACGCGCAGACAGTGGTGTGGAGTCGTCGGCCGAGGGCGCGGCACATGCATGTGATGGCCATGCATGCAGCGGCGTGGCGGCCCGAATGAGAGCGACAGCGCCGATGTGGAGCCGGACGTGGAGGTGGACGCGGACAAGTTCGACAACGACTATGGCGGACGCGAATGAGTGCCGAGGGGACGACGTCCGGCGATATTTCGCACACTTAGTGCCGCGGTAAAAATCTTTAGTATCAAATCGCGTTTACGATTTTTTACTTGTGCATGTTGCATATTAGTCTTGAGCATAGCATCTATTTATGCATGTTTAACGGTAACATAAATTGGTAGCTGAAAACCGATGTAATTCTCCGGTTATGTCTTATTTATGCATAGGCGTCTTCATGTGATGTATGTCGGCATATGCGAGTAATTTTATCATCGTAGCGAAATATGTATCTTATTGATCGGTAGATGCTAGCTAAAATATAAGAGTTGATTATTTGATCGGACAATATTATTTTGAAGTCGCATGGAAGTTAGTGGTGATCTATGGAGGATAAATTAATTGGCGGTTTCTTCTCACATTGGATTAATAATTTTAGGAGATAGGACGCATAAGGATTTTATGATTTATTACTTGTTGAATGACTCTTGTGTTGATGATTAATGAGATATAGAGGTTGAATCGGATGGTTTATTCAATCATGAGCAAATTGATCGGATGCCTTAAGTAATATCTATGTGAGTTGTACATGCTAGAATTGGAAGAAGGTAGGAATGGATTATTTGATTGCGGATAAATATTTGGATTGCCATGTAATTGGTAGGTAAGTCCCTTGTGCCGAGTCGATGCAATTTGACTCTCTTTTGGATTGGTAGCTAAATGATTATTAGTCGACCGTAGAGACGCATTTGTGATGGAATTGGTAGATGTCGTACACGACTAGTCTGGTGAAATGGATGTAGGTTGATGTATTAGTGAACTATTAAATATTGGATGTGCAATTAAATTGTAAAGCTCACTAGATATTGGGTTGTCAAACAAACCTCGACCGGTGGAAATTTCGGTGTATGCGAATATGAATTGCCGAGGTGAAATTAGTAGAATTTGATAGTTAGTATTAGATCAAATAGTCTAGTAAAGAACAATTGATCGATTTAGCCTTGGTCTTATGCATATCACTTGATGGATTTTGTGCAATCACCAGATGGATTGTATGTATGACAGATGGTGAGTCCGAGCAGTATTTGTTGGGTTGAATGTCTTGATTATGCCTTAGTAGATGTTAGTATAGGATTTAGATCAAGATATGAGGCTATGATAGGAAAAAGTTATGCATGTGATTGGATTCAATACCGGAGAATCGGTTAAGTATATGATTATGAGAAGATTAGATTTGTCGGTAGATGTTTTCCTTTTAGGAAATAAATTGAAAAGAAAAGAAAATACATAGACCCCACTTGTCATGGAAGAGGCTAGGTCATGCTACATATAAAAATTATTTAATGCAGTAGCAAAATCAGAAAAAGAATTATTTTTACACGAAAAAGTCTTTTAATTTCAATAATTCATAACTAATTCATATGAACTCCAAATGGGGTGAATCAATTTTTATTGATCTTAAATTTTAATTACCTTTCATACCATGTAAAGCTTATCCCTACCACTGTTCTACAAATTTCCGCCAAACAATTAAATTCGGATGAACAGTAAGAGAACATTGATTTTCAACATTTTACAAAATCTGATTTTCAAACTACTGTAACTCTCTCATATAAACTCCAAATGGAATAATTTTTGTACCTAAATTTATCTAAAATCATAATATAGCTACTGTATAAATTTCATGCATTTTGGAGCAATTTGAGTTTTTGGCTATTTCTCGGTGTTTATTCGATATCGCCTTTCTTTAGGTTTCGAGTTGCCGGAAGTATGAGAGTAAGTAACCCAGAGTGAGAAAGTGAACTACTAGCAAGGCAAGCATCATTTGAACTTTCTTTTGCATCATATTTGATCCCAGTTTTGGTTAAGATAGTGCAATGATAATTGCTTGCATGCTATTTTGATTATGTCAATATTTTTGTGATGTGTAGTTTAGTTATGTCCTATGCTTGAGGTTAATCTTGAATTATGCCAACTCCTATATGCTTAAGATAGGATGTGTGAATTATGGGTTATAGAATTGCTTAGCCATGCAAGTCTAGATACGGTAGTTCGATCGTCGGGAATAACCCGGCGGTTTTGGGATAAACACAACTCTCATGTTTATGATTTATACTTCAGATCTTGTAGCTGTTTTATGAGTTAAATTTTGTTATTTTTAAATGAGAATTTGGTCTGTACAAGTGGTGGTTAGTGATGGTGCTTTGTGCACGAGCATTGGGTAAGTGGAAGGACTTGTTTGGACAATTAAGGACCGAACTTTGGGTACCTGCTGTTCAAGCAACACTCGTGCTGCCACACGCGGTATATGGGTGCCGTATGGTTAAGTAGGGGGAGGGTTTTATTGTGTTAAGTCCTTGGTGGTGTAAGGAGCATAGCGACCGTGAAATCCTATGTTCCTTAGGAGCCGATGTAATCCTTTATAGTGTGCAAGGGAGCACCAATTCTATTTGTTTTGATTGCATCGGTATGTCCAATATAACTTGTGAGCCCCCTAGCAAGTGCTATCAGATGCTTGTACTAGGCAAGGAACCATCTCACAAGGGGGACTTAGCTCAATAGGGCCTTCTTGCTGAAAATGACCGTATCTTGATTTACCCGGCCGGCATACCATAGGAAGTATACTATATTCGGAGGCATCTGGAGGCTTACGGGCTAATCAAGTCGTGTGGGTAAAGTAGTACACCCCTGCAGGGTATAAATCTATTCGAATAGCCGTGTCCACGGTTATGGACGACCGCTTGAAATTTGTGGCTGCTTATTGTTAGACTTGGATTTAAAATTGTGGGTGAACTTGGTATTCGTCATGAACAGGATGTTCATGTGTTTAGTACATCAAAGTGGGCTGCCACTTTGGTCTTTGTATGATTCAATTGTTTATTACTGAAATGCTTTACTACATGCTTTACTTCTACTTCAAATCTGATTTTAAACTAGGCACATGAAAACTAGTATGTGTAGGATGTTATTTGTTGCGTCTCTTTCGCAAAACTAAACCAATATGAGCCATCCTTTGAATGACCCTTATGCATAACTATTTTTATTTGTGTAAGACTTGCGAGTACACTTGTACTCAGCCAGATGTTTGCTGGCCTTTTCAGGTGAGGAAGATTATGAGTATGACGATCTCGTTAGTGTTGACGTGGGTGACACTAACGAGTAATGTGCTATCATTTAACCCCCAGTCGGTTGCCGATGGGTGATGGGCATACCACTACTGGTCTTTTTCTTAATTTACTTGCTTCCGCTGCTACTTGATACTTTACTTTGAATTTGGCCGGTCGGCCGTATGTAATAAGCTGTAGACTTTGACTATTATGCAGTATGTCTTTTGATCTCTTGTTGTATGCGTTGTATGGATGTAATCAACGTTGTATGAGAGTATGAGTATATTGGTCGTTGATCTTGGGAGCCAATATAAGTCATACTCGTTGTTGATGAATGCCCATTTAACTCACTAAGTGTAGTGCTTCGAATCGAAAGAGAACCGACAATAATGTAGCGCTCGCAAAGGAGCAGCGCGCATGATCGTTGAGGCTCTAGTATTCGGCCAAGCCTCTCACTTGGATAGAGTTAAATTGGAATTCATTTACCGGAGACCCGTCATTATGTCCCTAAGACCTTGTTTAATCTCGGTCTTATGGAGATAATTACCGGGGTCCCCACACCTCTGTTGCAAATCAACTTAAAGATGCTCTTGATGAACTAGAATCTCTCAAATCTAGTCATGTTTGCATGGATGCTCTTTCTCTAGATATGACTGCTGTAGATGTTATTCCTTTACCATACTCAAATTGTGCTTTGCTTGAATTAAAATTGAATAGCGCTACAAAAGAATTGTAGAAATTTGATCTTAGTCATACTTGCTCTCATTGTGAGGATAATAAGGTCAAAATGAAAGAGATGACTGAAATGGTTCTTTATTCTAGATCTGCATCATGTGAAAATTGCCTTAAACTCACAATAGAGAATGATGCTCTAAACAAGACTTTAGAGGAGAAAGCTAAAATCGAAAAATCCATGTTCATGACTGCATCCAAGAAAGCTATTGACTCTTCTTGTTGTATCTTGTGTACTGAAGTTGGAATAAACGTAGATAAGATACAGGAGGCATTTAGAGACAAATTTAAGGAGCAGTTGAATAGGATTAAGAATTCCTATTGTGTGTCTTGTGAGGCTTTGAAAGTTGAGATAACTATTCTCAAGGATGAGTATGATGAGGCAATCAAGTCTAGTAATTGTGCTACATGTAAGGACCTAGCCAAACAAAATGATTACCTCAAAGATACTCTCGAGAGATTCACTGGTGAGAAGAAGAACCTCAACATGATTCTTGATAAATCTAAGGTGAGTGTGAAGAATAGTGGCTTAGGATTTAATTCAATAGAGCATTCCAAGAACCATCCACCTAAGATTGCGAGAGCTGTTGAGAGTGGCTTGTTTGAGGTAGAACCCCAAACCATCTAAGATTGTTTTTAGATCTGCAGGTTTTGCCCAAACTTCTTCTAGCAAGACAGGTGCTTCTACTTCAACAGATCAGACCCCTCAAAAGGTCAAGTACCATTGCACCTTCTGCAAGAAGGATGGCAACATTGTTGAGTTCTGCTTCCATAGAGCTAAGATTGAGAGGAAAGGGAGGATGAGTCCTTTGTGGTCCATTAGAGGAGTTTCATCACCTACTATAGTCTCTAGAGCCAAGCAGCCTGTCTTTCCTGCTAGACATAGGCCTAGATTTGTAGATGACTTCTTTGACTCTTTTGGAGGTTCTAGGCAGCGTTCTAGTTTAGGATATCATGGAGAGAGACCACGAGTAGCATCTAGACAGGGGGAGTACCGACCTTTTGGTAGGTCGATTCGGAGAGGTCTAGGTGTTTCTCGTGTGCATTCTGATGATTTTACTCCTAACCGTTTTACTGCTGCTTCTCATCGTTGTTCCTCAAAGATCGTGTGACTCAAGATCGATTCCCAAGTCTTTTATTACTAACCCCAGTACTGAGGCACAGATGTTCCCTGCTTATGCCCTATAGGTCCGTCGTGCGAGGATGGAGGACATATGGCTTGTTGACTCTGGATGTTCTCGACACATGACTGGAGATTCTAGATGGTTCTCCCTCACACATGCATTCGGCAATGAGTTTATCACATTTGGGGATGCTTCTACTAGGACCGTGACAGCCAAGGGCACTGTGCGCGTCAACAACAAGTTCATGCTTAAGGACGTCGCTTTGGTAAGTAAGCTGAGGTATAACCTGCTATCTGTTTCTCAGCTGCTTGATGAGGGTCTGAAGGTAAGGTTTAAGAGTGGTGAGTGTAGAGTTCTGGACTCCTCAGGTGAGCATGTCTTTGGAATCACTAGGTTTGATAGGATCTTTAGTGCTTTTCTTAATGGTTTCATTGAAGAAGAGGTCTATGTCAAGCAACCTCCTGGTTTTAAAAATCCCAAGTTCCCAAATCATGTGTTTAAGCTCTCCAAAGCCTTGTATGGATTGAAGCAAGCCCCTAGAGATTGGTATGATAGACTTAAGAGTTTTGTTGCATGATAATGAGTTCAAAATGGGAATGGTTGATAAAACCTTGTTCACTCTCAGGCATGGCAGTGACTTTTTATTGGTTCAGATTTATGTGGATGATATCATATTCGGTGGTTCTTCTCATGCTTTGGTGTCCAGATTTTCAGATTCTATGAGCAGGGAGTTCGAGATGAGCATGATGGGTGAGTTAACTTTCTTCCTTGGTTTTCAAGTCAAGCAACTGAAAGAAGGCATCTTCATTCATCAAAGTAAGTATACAAAGAACCTTCTTCGGCGCTTTGATATGGGAAGCAGTAGACCAATGTCTACTCCCATTGCCACAACCACCGTGCTGGACCTTGATGAGGATGGAGAGCCCGTGAACCAGAAGGAGTACCCCAGCATGATTGGCTCCCTCCTCTACCTCACAGCGTCGAGGCCGGACATACAATTCGCTGTGTGTCTGTGCGCTCGATTTCAGGCTTCCCCTGGTGCTTCTCATCGTAGGCAGTGCGGCGCATATTCAGGTACCTCCAAGACACTCATGACTTTGGACTCTGGTTTTCTTCTGATTCTACTCTCTCTATTCGGGCTTTTTCTGATGCTGATTTTGAGGAGTGTAGAGTGGATAGGAAGAGTACTTCTGGCACTTGTCATTTCTTGGGCACATCTCTTATTTCTTGGTCTTCTCGAAAACAGTCCTCTGTTGCACAGTCCACTGCCGAGGCCGAGTATGTAGCTGCAGCAAGCAGTTGCTCTGAGGTTCTCTGGATCTTGTCTACTTTGCGGGACTATGGATTGTTTTTGGATAGTGTTCCTCTTTTCTGTGACAACACTAGTGCCATAAATATTGCTAAAAACCCAATGCAACACTCTAGGACAAAGCATATTGATATTCGATATTATTTTCTTAGAGACCATGTTGAGAAAGGTGATGTTGTGCTTCATTTTGTTGAGTCTGAGCAGCAGGTTGCTGATATTTTCACTAAGGCTCTTGATTCTTCTCGTTTTGCTACTTTGCGGGGAGAGTTAGGGGTTATTAGTCCTCTTGGCCTGTTTTGAGGGTAGTTTTGCTCTTTTGCATTCATTGTATCATAATGCATTTTCAATTCTACAACTTGCATTGTGATATAAATTCATGGAGCTTTGATTATTATCCTTGTATGACATGATTTCATACTTTATACCCTGCCATGTCTTGTGTTAGTGTGCGAAAACTTCTTTTATGGCTTTACATGTATAGCTTAGCTTTTGCCATGATAGCTTTATTATCTGTGAGCAAATTGAATCAAAACATGACTTCTTGAATCTTGTGACTAGTTTTGCTATAGTGATCCTCTTATGATTCACGCCATGTCATATACGCTTAATTGAGTCTTGAATCTGATATGAGTTTTGCAATGAGCTCTGGAAGTTCTTAGGTCAAGCAAATGAAAAATGAGCTTTTCTATGCGAAAAAACTGATATCACCAATTCTTTCTCATGAGACGGCTTGCCATTGCACTAGGCATGAACTCAGGGGGAGTTTTGGATGACCTAGATCACTCTCTTAAGCTTCTTGCTTGGGATGGTCGCGGCAAGGTTTGAGATCTAGCACAATGCTAAGAAAACAAATTGTCTTTTGGTTGAAGCTTAGGAGGCAGTTGTGGATGGCTCCTAGTCTAGGACTTGCTTTACTAAGATAAAACCTGAAGTCTTTCAACAAAGTGCTAAAATGTGCTAAATTCCAAATGCTTGAACAAATTGATTCAAAATTGAACTCATACTGCTCAAAATTGACTCTTTTTCTAATTTCTGGCTCCATTTTGCTTATAGACATGGCTTGACTCATTTTTGGATACCTTTAGTTAAACTATGATCTTGAGCACCGTGTCATGCTACAAATTCAGTTAATTCCAGATTGTTGCTAGCTTAGTTTAAGCTTTGCTGCACATATTTTGCCATGATCGACAATAGCTTCTTCACATAATATGGCTTGGTGTAATACTTGTACAGTCTTCTCGGATAATTCTCATGGCTCTTGTTAATAAAAAAAGAGGAAAAACAAAAAAATCACAGCCATTTCATTCCATTCATGCTCTATCTTCTTCCATGTATCTTGATGAATACATTGTGAAAGGGGGAGAAAGATTGGTAAAAATGTTGTTATAAGAGCTGTTTGGAGTCTTAGGGAGAAAGTGAAACTTTCATGAAAATTGGTGATCATTGCGAGTGGGAGCATCTCAATTGCATTCTTTTGGTTTTATTATTGTCTTTTCTGAATCTGAATTGCAATTCTTGAAGACTCACAATGATCGAAGGTCAAATAGAACAATAGTTCTTTTATATGGACCTTAAGTGAGATTTTTGGCGATTCTCTGTAAATTGAATCTTTTGTGCTTTCTTTTGCCTTATCTCACTTGTCTATGCTATTCTGAAGCCAGCTTGATTATTTCCATGGCTTTCTCTTGCTTATAGATCAAGTTGTGCCTTTGCACGAAAACGACGAGTTCTTTACTTTTCAAACCTCAAACTTACATTTTCTGGGAGATTGCCAATGTGTTCATTGTGAGGACCCGGAATATTTAACTAGTAACACTTAACCTCCAAATGGTTCTAGCATTACTAATTAAACATTCTAAGCCTCGATGGACATATGCTCCCCAGAATTGCAGCACATGCACATCATCACAAAATTACACATCATTTCCATACAACATACAATGACAAGTCTAGTAAAGGACATAGATAAAGCAAGTTATTACAAAAGAGAGCCGACCGGCCAAATAGAACAATATACAAGAATAACAGCGGAAGCAAAAGGTGCCATAAGATGGCTAGAACAAAAGTCGACCGGTTAGCCACACAACCCACAAGGCAACCGACCGGGCCGCCAAGCTAATCGCCCCGCAAGCTACCACAACAAAGCTCACAAAAGTGAGGCCCTTAAAGCTCACCTTCTTCCTCTGCAACAAGTACATTAGCAAGATAACCGAGTACACAGAGGTACTCGCAAGACTGACGTGTGGAATAGCAGACCTATTCATAAACCACATGCAAGCTTATTTAGGTGGAGGTTGTATGTCTCATTTTGCACAAAGCCAACTTTATTTGCAATAATGTAATACATTTGAAAGCAAGTTTACAAATAAATTTTAATGTTGAAAGTAACAGCGAAAATAATGATAAATACAAGTAACCACATAGAAGTGACTATCCCAATAGCCACCACAGCATAGCACGAATCCCCGATTCGTACCTTGTAACATCCCCATTTTGGCTTGTGTTTCAAATGTAATAAAATGAGGGTAAATTAAAACTTTTCCTTCATCCTCTTACTCTTGAAACTTTTCTGAAATTCTTGTAAAGGAATTTTGGGAAATTCAAAATCAAAATCCTCATTTATCTCAAGTCAAAACCTTCTGGGTGAAATCTGGTGTCAAACCCTTGGTAATAATTTTTCCTGGGTTCTAGGGTTGCTTGGTAACACCTCTGAATTATTTCATAATTTTTGGAAATTATTTGAAATATTTTAGAGGCAAGTCAAACCTTGGTCAAACCTCTGAAATCACCTTCTGGAATTTCTGGAGAAAATTTCAGTGCACAAAAATCTCTGGAAATTTTATGAAAGGTTAACCCTAAGGTCAGGAACCTCCAGTTAAAATTTCATAAATTTTGGAGTTGGTTTGATACCTCAATTAAATCCCCAAAGTTTCAGGTTTAAAAATCAAACCCTAACTGGTTTGCACTGTTCATTGGACTCGAGTCAGGCTCGGGCTCGAGTCACTTGACTCGACCGAGCCAACTAATCGCACCCGCGGTCGTCGAGCGGCGCGCGTCATCACCGTTAGATCTCCATCGGACGGCTCTCATTCGTAGGCATTTGGACAACTCCGGTTGCCATGTGATTCTCACCGTCGGATTTCGATCCAACCGTCACGAGACCGCAGGTTCTCACTTCGTCTTTACAATTAGCGATCGATCGTGACCGCTCAAATCTCATCCGCGCCAAGATCTAATGGGGTTGGGCTCAACCCACTAAAACACTTTGGACTCGAGCCGCTTTGTGCCGCCGTTGGTGGGTGGCTCGCGCCGCTGGTCATCTTCCTCCTTCGCGCGCGCGTGCGTGCTCAGACGCCATGGCGGTGAGAGAGGGGGTGCCTTGTCACCTCCTTGAGCCCTTTAAACGGCTCCCTGCAGCGCATTAAATGCGTCGGTGCACCGCCTCGAGTCGCCGAGCTTACTCGCTCCGCCGCTCCGAGCGACCGCGACGCTGTGGACCAAGACCATCCCGGAGCGTGCAGCGCTGCTCTCTTCGTTCCTCGGCTACTTAAGCCCTCAAGACCTTCGTGAGTTTTCTTTACACCCCCTTGAGCTCCAGCTCGCACTCTCTTTGCTTGCTTGAGCCCAAATCTCCAGGACCCTTTCGGCCGCCATTGTTGAGCTGGGAGCTCCTCGGTGCAACCCGCGCTCCAGTGGCTTTTCTTCCCTTCTTCTTGCTTCGGTTTGTGTCCCTTACTTCTTGGAGCAAAACCCCTAACTTAATTGTAGTTTGCTTTCACAGGAGCAGCTCAATTTGGGGAATTGCTTCTGCAAACCGAATCACCCCCTTCTTCCTCCTCTCCGGTAAGGAGCTTCTTTTTCTAATTCCTTGCTCATGTGGCATCTCTGAGCTATTATGAAGGTGTTGTGATGACCCGGTCTCCCCCATTTTGCTCAGGCCGTCATCTCCACTTTTTCCTCTTCGGTGCCGGCGCCGCTCTTCGTCGCCGGAGCTGCTCCGACCTCCTCGGCACCTCCGCACCCCTCAGGTAGCCTTCTAGTAGTCCCTAGAAGCTGTGGCATCCGCTTACCTGGACTGTTGCGGAGCTTTGAGCGTTTTCGCATTTCGGCCGTTTGGTCACCGGCGCTCACCGCCGACTCACCGCCGTTCTGGGCCACCACCGACGGTGTGGATGGTCCCGGTGTGTGCGTTATGCTATTGCGGTTCCATTTTGGCACTTAGTTTCCACCGCCGTGCCTTGGGTCGCCGGCGACAAGCCGGAGGGTGCCCTCGGTTTGTTGTCGGACGAAAACGGCGGTGCCGTAATATCGTTCGGACACAGTAATGGCGTTCATTAACGATAATCATTGTTAATCATGGGTTGGTAATCATTAGCTGTCCTAAACCCACCTCCTCAGTCGCTTACATGTGGGCCCGCACATTTTAATCACCCCGTGCGCTAAACCACGAGTGCGTGGCCCCACTTGGCCACACATGGGCCCGTCATTTTCAAACCCTCCACATGCGCGCGCGCTTAAACCCGGCATGTGACTTGCGTCGCGACGGTGGGCCCTATTGTCGTCGTAGCCTGCTCAAATCATAAACGCCCAATCAACCTAGTCGTTCGATATTGGATGCGTGGCGGGATCGTGGGAGCAATTGGGACCGTCAGAAGGCTCCTCAATCCCACCCTTCATCGCTTGATCAACGGTCCGGTTGTGCGAGCAATTGACCGTCAGAAGGTCACAATGATCCGACCGTTGGAATCAAATCCAACGGCTTGCGCGGCGCATGTTGAATCGGCCGTCTTGCGTAGGCGTCGGATCTTTAATCGCCCACTTTGAGCCACGCCTTTTCTTTTCGGTTGAGGGATATAAAATTCCTCGGTGAGCTTTATCTTTCTCTTGAAAAATGTTGTTAAAACTTTAGAAATTCATATCTTTTTCATTATAAATCCTTTTGGGTGAATTTAGTAGTATTAATTTTCCTTTAAGCTAGAGATTAATATAGAAATGTTTCTAGGCCTGTTAAGAACCGAAATGTTGTGAATCGATTTTAGCCTTTTCAAACCTCTAAGTAAATATTCTAAAAATGCTATAAAACTTAGAAAATCCATAACTTGTTCTCTGTAAGTCCAAATAGAGCTAACTAAATTTTGTTAATTTCCTTTGGGGATGAACTTTAGTGAAGGACCAGTTTGCTAGTGGTCTTTGCATCGATATAAATGATGTCCTAGTTTTAGAACTTAGAAAAATCATAACTAATTCTTTATAACTTCAAATGACCTGAAATTTTATATGGGTTACCACTAAAAACCAGTAGGTAGCTACCATAAAAATTTCAGCTTCAAGATCTTCTTAGAAAATATTTTTGCTACAGTGCTAATTATGGCCGAAAATAGGTTTTTAGGGAATATCTTTTGCACCACAAATCCAAATTAGGTTTTTCCAGTTTCTATGTCTAGGTATATCCATATTCTACCTTGTGTGTAAATTTCGTCGCATTTGGATAATTGTTGCTTGCTTTTTCATTTAAGTGTTGCTCGTCTTATTGGTTGTTTTCGTTCTTTCGCTTAGGATTCGATATTTGCGGTAACCCCGAGAACGACCCTCCACAACAAATTGAGCAACTGCAAGCAGGCAAGCAGTTTGATCATTTCCCATTAATCCCATTACTTTTAAAGTCTAATATTTTGTTTAACTTCTATGTATGCATTGCTATTTTGTTGTTAAATTGATTAGTTAGACCTCTAGTTGCATAATCTGTAGGTAAATCAATATCCTCTACTACCTAAGCCTAGGTTATTTGCTGTGATTAGAGTTCGTTGGATGAGCTCTTGTCACTTAGTAGATTTCGAATAAATATTGCTTAGCCATGCCTAGTATCGGTAGTATTGGGCGATCATCGACTTAGTCGGTGATCTTGATCACACAAATACTTATATTATTCCATTATGTCCAACCCTTGTGTTTTACCATTTTGCAAATCAAAAACTGAAAACAAAAATTATATCTTGGCATGGGGACAATGGTATGTTGGGTGATCTGTTGGGTGTGACTGGAATGGTGCCTAAGTCCCTAAGGACCGAGTTACTTGTGCCATTGATCCAAGCAATTATTGCGTGCTAACCACACGAGGGGGATATGGAACCTCTCTTGACTAAGTACTTTGGGAGGTGTTAATTATGAGCTGGTCGGTGGGTGTGTTCTTGTGTGTGTGTGTTTGTGGTGTTGGAGGGGAGCATTAGCAGACCGGTTAGGCTGTTTAATGTGTCTTTCTCCCGTGGGTTGCGGCTCTTAATTAGCATCGTCCATTGGAAAGCGTCTTGTTAGACTTAGCCATGCCTGCATACCAAAGGAAGTGTGCTAACCGTGGCTGGTGGAAAGGCGGTCTATCGTGTGGGTACATTGGTACACCCCTGCAGGGTTAAAACTATTCGAATAGCCTCGTCCTAGGTTATGGACACGCTTGGTTATTTCCCACAAGAACTAGACTACAACCTTTAAAAACTTAAACTTGATATGGGTGGTATGAAGGGTACTTCATACTATTGTTGTGGTGACTATGGGTTAGTCACTTCTAGGTTGGTGTTGTTCTCTATATATTGTTATTATTGTCTCTCTTTATTTGAACAATAAAAGTTAATTGCAAACTTGCTTTGAATCTATTACCTTATTGCAAATGAAAACTTGCTTTATGTCAAAATAAGTCCAGAGCCTCATCCACTTAAATAAAGCTTGCATGTAGTTAATTATAGTTCGTTATCTCACACGTCAGTCTTGCAGTACAAAACAAGTTTTGTACTCATCCGCTTTGCTTACTATTAATTGTTGCAGAGGAAGAAGGTGAGCCCCAAGGGCCTCACTTTTGTGAGTCGTGTTCGCGCTATTTGGGACGATTAGCTTGGCGGTCCGGTTGGTTGCCTTGTGGGTAAAGGCACACCGATTGGCTTTTGTTTATCGCCATCTTATGGCCATTTGCTTCCATTGTGTATTTACTTATCTTTATGAATGTTGGCGGTCGGCCTCTCTTTTGTAATAACTCTCTTTATATTATCTATGTCTTTCATTTGTTGCTTTTGCTTGGCTCTATGTGTATGAATGGAATTGATGCATGATTTTGTAGCGGTGTGTATATCTGCATTTGGAAGTATACATATCTCGAGGCTTGTTTATTTGATTTGTACCGTTAGGACCAAGTGGATGGTCAAACAAGACAAGCCGAATAAACCGGTCCTCAAAGTTGGTATCGAGCCATTCCGACCGTAGTAACCCAAGCTTGATCGTCTTTAGGATATTTTGGAAAACTTAATTTCAAAGTATCAAATGATTTATGAAAGCTTAAGTAAGTTCTCGATTTTATTCCTTACCTATCTTAGCTTTCTATCTCATCTTGCTCTAATTTGAGTTTTAAAAGTTGTTTTCCTCTTTCCTCAAAAGATAGTCATTATCGCTTAAATTGGGTTTTGGGAACCAATGAGCTTGGCAAATTGAAGTGTTAGCTGCCCTCTACAAGGTTTTGAAGCTCCGGTTGAAGATTTCAATTAGGAGGCTTGGATGCAAAATCTGACAGCGATCATTCAGTTCCTGACAGCAAGCTCGGAGGTTCTAACCAGGTAGAAAATGAGAGGTTAATCAAGTAAAACTTGTGGGAATAAAAGGGTAAGATGTGATACTAGTTAGCTAAGTATCTAACGTTATTTTTATCGCCTTAACCTTGTTCTTGAGTAGTGTTAGGCTGGTTGTAGTGAGCTGAAATTTTTATCTTCTCACACTATTACTCGCTCATTCAATACGGGTTAATGGCATTGAGAAGTTGAGCTTGGTTTGGAGTTTCCTTGCTGTTTTGGAGCTTCTTTGGAAACATTTAAAGTTGTTACTTGTTGTTTTGGCTTTCGGTTAGGGTGATGTCTCATTCCCTAATCGTTAGCTTTCGCTTTCATCAACTTCTAATGTTAGTGCCTTGGTTTCTAACCTAAATTTCTTAAAGCAGGATGGTCGAGGTACTGTAGCGCCGTGGTCGTGACTGGTTTAGATGAGGAGCTCGCCTCCTCCACCATGGCTGAGGTCCTTCTCCGCATCGAGCGCAACCGTTCAGAGGACAGGAGGGTCCTGCTGGATGTTATTGCGCGCAACACCTCCGCCCTTTCCGGTGCCTCAGGATCCGGGCAAGGGGGTGGACATCAGTCTCGTGGGGGTTTGGCTGAGTTTCTTCGCACTCAACCCCCCACGTTTTCCAGGTCTGAGGACCCATTGGACGCGGATGACTGGCTGCGTCAGGTTGAGCGTAAGCTCGACGTTGCTCAGTGCCTGGACCAGGACAGAGCACTCTTTGCCTCCCATCGCCTTCGTGGGGCAGCACTCTCTGGTGGGAGAACTTGGCCATGCAGCCCGCCGCCACACTGTCTCTTGGGATGAGTTCCGACGGCGTTCGCCGAGCTCACATCCTGCCGCTTGATGAAGTCAAGAAGAAGGAGTTTCTCGCTCAAGCAAGGGCGTAAGTCGGTGATGGAGTACTGCACGAGTTCAACCACTTGGCTCGTTATGCTCCATCCGAGGTGGCCACCGATGAGGCCAAGCAGAAAAGTTCGTGGAGGGTTTGTCCGAGGAGCCGCAAGACAGCTCTCCATTGTGGACTTTGCGACTTCGTGCCTTGGTAGACAAGGCCATTGTTGCCGAGCACAAGGCCAAGGCGCCTGGCGAGTCCCGCAGCGCAAGTGGGAGGCCCAGCCGTCCGCACAGCCGGCCTCTCTCCCTCGTGTCGGGCCTACTCAGGGCCCGCTCGTGGCTTCCTACCACCGAGGCCGCAGCACGACCCTCGCCCTCGCAGCCGTGCCCGACCACGTGCGCTGCGAACCAGCAGGTGGCCCCGCAATCCGGCCGCCGGTCACTTGCTTTTCGTGCAACCGGAGGGCATTATGCCAATAGTTGCCCTAACCGATCGAGCGCCCTCGCCCTAATGGAGGACGCGGCAGGAGGTGGTTCTTCAGATCGTAAGGTTGTCCCCGCTACCCAAGGCGTGGGTAGTGGCGCGTCAACCTCATCTCCGCGAGAGGCACAGAGGCACCCGACGCCGTGTTGGGTACCCTTCTGTTAACTCTTTCCCCGCTACGCTTTGTTTGATTCAGCGCATCTCATTCTTTTGTTTCGAGTCTTTGTCGCTGTGGGAGGTCTTCTTTTACTCCATTGTTGGTCCCGCCGCTCATTCGCTCTCCCGGTTCGGAGTTGAGAGTCGAGTCCGAGTGTAGGGATGTCCCGTTGAGATAGAAGGGTAGGGTTCTTGGCAAACCTTATCCTCCTTCGATCGGCGAGCTTAGATGTAATCCTAGGCATGGATTGGTTGTCTCAAAGACATGGGACAAATTGATTGCGCTAGGAGGCTCATCTACCTCACCGATCCTTCCGCGAGCGTGTTCGCCGCAGAAGTCGCAGGTCCGCATCTCTTCGCGCTCGAAGCGAAGCCAGCTCTAGATCTTAGTGAAGTCCCAGTGGTACGTGACTTTGTTGATGTCTTCCCCGACGACCTTCCAGGGATGCCACCAGTTCGAGACCTCGAGTTTGTTATTGAGTTGGTTCCCTGCATCGCCCCGATTTCACAAAGGCCTTACCGGATGGACCCAATTGAGTTGGTGGAGTTGAAGAAGCAACTAGGTGAGCTTCAAGAGAAGGGTTTCATCCGCCCTAGCTCATCTCCTTGGGGATGCTCAGCAATCTTTGTCCCAAAAGGACAAGACGTCGCAGATGTGCGTTGATTACCGCCCACTTAATGAAGTAACGGTAAAGAACAAGTACCTTTGCCCCGTATCGATGACCTCTTCGATCAATTAACCGAGCTCGCGTTTTCTCCAAGATTGATTCGAGAGTGGGATATCATCGTGTTCGATTCGACCGAGGATATTCAAGACGGCTTTTTCTACTCGTTATGGCTTGTACGAGTATACCGCCATGTCATTCGCTTAACCAATGCTCCGGCCTTGTTCATGAACCTCATGAATTCGTGTTCATGGAGTATTTGGATAGGTTCGTTGTGGTCTTCATCGATGATATCCTTATCTACCCAAGAGCGATGAAGAACACACCGAGCATTTGAGGCTTGTGTTGGGCAAGCTTCGTGAGCACCAACCGTATGCGCGGTTCAGCAAGTGTGCGTTCGTTGAAGGAAGTAGCCTTCTTAGGCCATATTCTTTCGGCAGAGGCGTGGTGTGGATCCTAGCAAGATCGCGACGTGCTTTCTCGAGTCACCCACTCGTCACCGGTTCAAGTTTTCTTGGTTTAGCGGATATTATCGCCGCTTTATCGAGAACTTCTCCAAGATAGCGGCCGGCGACGGAGTTGCTCAAGAAGGACAAGAAGTTCTCGTGGTCCGCTGATTGCAGGAAAGTTTCCAAGCGCTTAAGAAGCGATTGACCACCGCTCCCGTTCTTGTTCTCCCGATGTCCGCCGGCTTCGATATCTTTTGTGACGCTTCGCCGAGGCCTCGGTTGTGTCCTTATGCAAGAAGGCAAGGTAGTGGCCTATGCATCAAGGCAATTGAGACCTCATGAACTCAACTATCCTACCCATGACTTGAGTTGGCCGTGATCCATGCACTTAAGATTTGGCGACATTACCTAATCGTAATCGCTGTGAAGTGTATTCGGATCACAAAAGCTTGAAGTATTTGTTTACCCAACCAGATCTGAACCTCGTGCAAAGGAGATGGTTGGAGTTGATCAAGGACTATGACATGGGTATTCACTACCATCCGGCAAGGCTAATGTCGTTGCAGATGCGCTTAGTCGCAAAGCGCATTGCAATGCATTGTTGCTTCAAGAGCATCGCCCCTTCCGAGGAGTTCCAGCGCTCAACTTGGGTTTGGTTGAGCATGGTTCCTCGCCGCCTTGGTGGTACAAACAACCTTGGTGGATCGACACGTCCGCTCAGCAATCGGATGTTGGAGGAACCACATCGGGAAAATGTCGAATGGAACAGCCAAGTGCTTCTCTCAGATGAGCTTGGTATTGTGAGGTTCGGCAACGCCCGTGGTTCCAAAGGACAAGGAGTTGCGGGATTTGATCCTCCGCAAGCCCACGATTCTCCTGCCCATTCATCCCGGGCCACAAAGATGTATCATGATCTCCGCAGAGATTTTGGTGGACCCGGATGAAGAGGGAAGTCGCAGGTTCGTGTCGAATCGCGACGTGTGCCGCCGTGTCAAGGCCGAGCATCGCCACCGATTGCTTCACCCTTGCCCATTCCGGAGTGGAAGTGGATTCGGTCGATGGATTTTATCACCGCCTACCCAGTCACCGAGGGGCAATGATGCCATTTGGGTCATCATTGACCGTTGACTAAAGTGGCACACTTTCTTCCGCCAAGACCAAGATTCGCACTCGGCCACCTTGCGGAGCTCTATATCGCTGTGATCGTGAGCTTGCATGGGTACCAAGACGATCGCTTCGATCGTGGTTCCATCTTCACTTCTCGATTCGCATAGCTTGCAAGAAGCTATGGAACTCGTCTTTTTTCAAAGACAAGATATCACCCCAAATGATGGTCGACCGAGAGGGTCAACAAGTTTTGGAGGACATGTCGCGAGCTTGTGTCCTTTCCTATGGGAAGCATTGGGAGAAGTGCTTGCCATTCGCGAGTTTTCTTATAACAACAGTTTTCAAGCCGCCTCTGCATGGCACCATTCGAGGCCTTATACGGAGAAAGTGTAGGACCCGTTGAACTGGTCTCGAGACCGTGAAAGACCTTTCTTTGGCCCGACTCGATTAATGAGGCCGAGGGTCAAGTCCACCATTCGTGATCGCCACGCACACTCAATCCAGCAAAAGAGCTATGCGGATCGCCGCCGCCGTGAGTTGAGCTTTGAGCCCAATGACTTCGCTTATCTCAAGGTTTCTCCTCCAAGGGTCACCAGCGCTTTGGTGTCAAGGGCGTTAGCTCTCGATATGTCGGTCCATACCGTGTCATCGAAAAGAAGGAGCCGTTGCCTACAAGTTGGAGTTGCTCGCTGCACTTGCAGGGTACATGATGTGTTCCATGTGTCCCACTAAAGAAGTGCCTCGGTTCCAACGGAGGAAGCTCGTTGAAACTCTTGATGTTCGTGAAGATTTGACCTATCGCGAGCGCCTGCTCGCATACTCGAGGAGACCGAGCGAAGAACAAGGAACAAGACCATCAAGTTCCTTAAAGTTCAGTGGTCAAACCATTCCGAGGACGAGGCTACTTGGGAGCGAGAAGATCGCCTTCGTGTGCACTACCCCTCTTTCTTTTCCGAGTGAACCAAATCTCTGACGAGATTTTTGTAAGGGGGGGAGGTTTGTAACATCCCCATTTTGGCTTGTGTTTCAAATGTAATAAAATGAGGGTAAATTAAAACTTTTCCTTCATCCTCTTACTCTTGAAACTTTTCTGAAATTCTTGTAAAGGAATTTTGGGAAATTCAAAATCAAAATCCTCATTTATCTCAAGTCAAAACCTTCTGGGTGAAATTTGGTGTCAAACCCTTGGTAATAATTTTTCCTGGGTTCTAGGGTTGCTTGGTAACACCTCTGAATTATTTCATAATTTTTGGAAATTATTTGAAATATTTTAGAGGCAAGTCAAACCTTGGTCAAACCTCTGAAATCACCTTCTGAATTTCTAGAGAAAATTTCAGTGCACAAAATCTCTGGAAATTTTATGAAAGGTTAACCCTAAGGTCAGGAACCTCCAGTTAAAATTTCATAAATTTTGGAGTTGGTTTGATACCTCAATTAAATCCCCAAAGTTTCAGGTTTAAAAATCAAACCCTAACTGGTTTGCACTGCTCATTGACTCGAGTCGGGCTCGGGCTCGAGTCACTTGACTCGACCGAGCCAACTAATCGCACCTGCCGCGGCCGAGCGGCGCGCGCCATCACCGTTAGATCTCCATCGGACGGCTCTCATTCGTAGGCATTCTGACAACTCCGGCTGCCATGTGATTCTCACCGTCGGATTCGATCCAACCGCGAGACCGCATCGGTTCACTTCGGTCTTTACAATTAGCGATCGATCGTGACCGCTCAAATCTCATCCGCGGCCAGCATCTAATGGGGTTGGGCTCAACCCACTAAAACACTTTGACTCGAGCCGCTTTGTGCCGCTGATCGCGGGCCGCTCGCGTCCGGGTCATCTTCCTCCTTCCGCGCGCGCGCGTGCACAGACGCCATGGCGGTGAGAGGAGGGGGTGCCTTGTCACCTCCTTGAGCCCTTTAAACGGCTCCTCTGCAGCGCATTAAATGCACGCTGCACCGCCTCGAGTCGCCGAGCTTACCGCTCCCGCCGCCCGAGCGACCGCGACGCCGCTGTGGACCAAGACCATCGGGAGCGCAGCGCGCTGCTCTCTTCGTTCTCCTCGGCTACTTAAGCCCTCAAGACCTTCATGAGTTTTTTTACACCCCTTGAGCTCCAACCGCACTCTCTTTGCTTGCTTGAGCCCAAATCTCCGTGACCTTTCGCCGCCATTGTTGAGGAGCTCCTCGGTGCAACCCGCGCCCAAAGGGCTTTTCTTCCCTTCTTCTTGCTTCGGTTTGTGTCCCTTACTTCTTGGAGCAAAACCCTAACTTAATTGTAGTTTGCTTTCACAGAGCGGCTCAATTTGGGAATTGCTTCGCAAACCGAATCACCCCTTCTTCCTCCTCTCCGTAAGGAGCTTTTTCTAATTCCTTGCTCATGTGGCATCTCCGAGCTATTATGAAGGTGTTGTGATGACCCGGTCTCCCATTTTGCTCAAAGCCGTCATCTCCACTTTTTCCTCTTCGTGCCGCGCGCTTCGTCGCCGAGTGCCCGACCTCCTCGGCACCTCCGCACCTCGTAGCCTTCTAGTAGTCCCTAGAAGCCGTGGCATCCGCTACCGGACTGCTTGCGGAGCTTTGAGCGCTTTCGCATTTCGGCCGCTTGTCACCGGCCACCGCCGACTCACCGCTGTCGGGCCACCACCGACGGTGTGGATGGTCCCGGTGTGTGCGTTATGCTATTGCGGTTCCATTTGGCACTTAGTTTCCACCGCGCGTTTTGGGTCGCCGGCGACAAGCCGGAGGGTGCCTCGGTTTGTTGTCGGACGAAACGGCGGTGCCGTAATATCGCTCGGACACAGAATGGCGCTCATTAACGATAATCATTGTTAATCATGGGTTGGTAATCATTAGCCGTCCTAAACCCACCTCCTCGGCCGCCATGTGGGCCCGCACATTTTAATCACCCCGCGCGCTAAACCACGAGTGCGTGGCCCACGCCGCCGACCAGGCCCGCCATTTTCAAACCTCCCCGCGCGCGTGCGCTTAAACCCGACATGTGACTTGCGTCGCGACGGTGGGCCCCTATTGTCGTGAGCCCTGTTCAAATCATAAACGCCCAATCAACCTAGTCGCTCGATATTGGATGCGTGGCGGGATCGTGGGAGCAATTGACCGTCCAAGGCTCCTCAATCCCAGCCCTTCATCGCTTGATCAACGGTCCAGTTGTGCGAGCAATTGACCGTCCAAGATCACACGATCCGACCGTTGGAATCAAATCCAACGGTGCTGCTGCGCGCATGTTGAATCGCCGTGCGCGTGAGGCCGTCGGATCTTTAATCGCCCACTTTGAGCCACGCCTTTTCTTTTGGTTGAGGGATATAAAATTCCTCGGTGAGCTTTATCTTTCTACCAAAAATGTTGTTAAAACTTTAGAAATTCATATCTTTTCATTATAAATCCTTTTTGGGTGAATTTAGTAGTATTAATTTTCCTTTAAGCTAGAGATTAATATAGAAATGTTTCTAGGCCCGTTAAGAACCGTAAATGTTGTGAATCGATTTTAGCCTTTTTCACCTCTAAGTAAATATTCTAAAAATGCTATAAAACTTAGAAAATCCATAACTTGTTCTCTGTAAGTCCAAATAGAGCTAACTAAATTTTGTTAATTTCCTTTGGGGATGAACTTTAGTGAAGGACCAGAGTGCTAGTGGTCTTTGCTAATGATATAAATGATGTCCTAGTTTTAGAACTTAGAAAATCATAACTAATTCTTTATAACTTCAAATGACCTGAAATTTTATATGGGTTACCACTAAAACCAGAGGTAGCTACCATAAAATTTCAGCTTCAAGATCTTCCTAGAAAATATTTTTGCTACAAAGCTAATTATGGTAGAAAATAGGTTTTTAGGGAATATCTTTGCACCACAAATCCAAATTAGGTTTTTCCAGTTTCTATGTCTAGGTATATCCATATTCTACCTTGTGTGTAAATTTAGTCGCATTTGGATAATTGTTGCTTGCTTTTTCATTTAAGTGTTGCTCGTCTTATTGGTTGTTTTCGTTCTTTCGCTTAGGATTCGATATTTGCATGTAACCCGAGAACGACCCTCCACAACAAATTGAGCAACTACAAGCGTGCAAGCGGCTTGATCATTTCCCATTAATCCCATTACTTTTAAAGTCTAATATTTTGTTTAACTTCTATGTATGCATTGCTATTTTGTTGTTAAATTGATTAGTTAGACCTCTAGTTGCATAACTGTAGGTAAATCAATATCCTCTACTACCTAAGCCTAGGTTATTTGTCGTGATTAGAGTTCGTTGGATGAGCTCTGTCACTTAGTAGATTTCGAATAAATATTGCTTAGCCATGCCTAGTATCGGTAGTATTGGGCGATCATCGACTTAGTCGGTGATCTTGATCACACAAATACTTATATTATTCCATTATGTCCAACCCTTGTGTTTTACCATTTTGCAAATCAAAACTCAAAACAAAAATTATATCTTGGCTTGGGGACAATGGTATGTTGGGTGATCCGTTGGGTGTGATCGAATGGTGCCTAAGTCCCTAAGGACCGAGTTACTTGTGCCATTGATCCAAGCAATTATTGCGTACAACCACACGAGGGGATATGGAACCTCTTGACTAAGTACTTTGGGAGGTGTTAATTATGAGCTGGTCGGTGGGTGTGTTCCCGTGTGTGTGTGTTTGTGGTGTTGGAGGGGAGCATTAGCGGACCTGTTAGGTCGTTTAATGTGTCTTTCTCCGTGGGTTGCGGCTCTTAATTAGCATCGCCCATTGGAAAGCGCCTTGTTAGACTTAGCCATGCCTGCATACCAAAGGAAGTGTGCTAACCGTGGCTGGTGGAAAGGCGGTCTATCGTGTGGGTACATTGGTACACCCTCGCAGGTTAAAACTATTCGAATAGCCTCGCCCTAGGTTATGGACACGCTTGGTTATTTCCCACAAGAACTAGACTACAACCTTTTAAAAACTTAAACTTGATATGGGTGGTATGAAGGGTACTTCATACTATTGTTGTGGTGACTATGGGTTAGTCACTTCTAGGTTGGTGTTGTTCTCTATATATTGTTATTATTGTCTCTCTTTATTTGAACAATAAAAGTTAATTGCAAACTTGCTTTGAATCTATTACCTTATTGCAAATGAAAACTTGCTTTATGTGAAAATAAGTCCAGAGCCTCATCCACTTAAATAAAGCTTGCATGTAGTTAATTATAGTTCTGTTATCTCACACGTCAGTTTTGCGAGTACAAAAACAAGTTTTGTACTCATCCGCTTTGCTTCATCGTTAATTGTTGCAGAGGAAGAAGGTGAGCCCCAAGGGCCTCACTTTTGTGAGTGTGGTTGCGCGCTGCTTGGGACGATTAGCTTGGCGGTCCGGTTGGTTGCCTTGTGGGTAAAGGCACACCGATTGGCTTTTGTTTATCGCCATCTTATGGCCATTTTGCTTCATTGTGTATTTATTTATCTTTATGAATGTTGGCGGTCGGCTCTCTTTGTAATAACTCTCTTTATATTATCTATGTCTTTCAGTTGTTGCTTTTGCTTCGGCTCTATGTGTATGAATGGAATTGATGCATGATTTTGTAGCGGGGTGTGTATACTGGATTTCTGGGAAGTATACATATCTCGAGGCTTGGTTTATTTGATTTGTACTGTTAGGACCAAGTGGATGGTCAAACAGTACAAGCCGAATAAACCGGGGTCCTCACATACCTCCCATCAAGTTTTAATTAAAAGGTTGTAGTCTACCTCTTGAAAAGCTTACCCAAGCGTGTCCATAACCTAGGATGAGGCTATTCGAATAGTTTTAACCCTGTAGGGGTGTACCAATGTACCCCACACTCCAGACCGCCTTTAAGCCACAAAAGCACACTTCCGAAGGTATGCCGGCACGGCTAAGTCCTACGAGACATTTCCAATCTTGTGCATTAACTACGAGCCGCTCGTATGGATAGAAACCCATACGCTTACATTGCAAGCCGAAAGACAACAAATCCCATCACGGGTGAAGTCTTTCGGACACTACAATGCTCCCAACACCATCCCTCCTGCGACTCCCTGCGACCCGAAGCCAATACACGCCAAAGTACTGTAACAGCCCCAAACTAGGATTTGTATTTTAAATGTATAAAAGTATTAAAAGTTTTAAAACTCTTGGTTGTGTCTCTTGATCATGCTCCTGGTGTTCCAAAAACTTGTGCACAATTTCAAATTTTTGCTATTTGTATTTAATGATGAGTTGAAAATTCAATTTTCAAACTTGAACATTTCAATTCTTTTAAATTCTAGAAAAATGTAAGAACAAAAATTTCTAAAAATAATTTATTCAAATACTAGATTATTTATCCTGAGTTATACTTATTTTTATCAAATTTTTAGAAGTGATGTTGACTCCACCAAAATTCAAATCAAACCTCAAATGCAGATTTGAAAATGATTTAATTCTTGCAAATTTCAGTATGTTAAGTAATTGAAATTATTTTTCTAAGTCTTAGTTGATTCTTAGAATGCCCACAAAGATTTTTAGGATTTTTAGAATTTTATTTCTATTTCAAACCGTAGGTCAAACTTGTGTTATTTTCGTCAAATACTAAAACTCTAAATCCAAAACCTAGCCGAAAGATCGTCCACCGATCGCACTCCTTCGCCACGGGTCCGACTGCACCAGCTCGCCCAACCACTTCATTCCTCTCTTCCACCGATCGCCGCCCATCGGTCGCTTTTCTTTGTTCCACCGACCGGACCGCCGCACTCGCCTTCGGCCAAGCTCGGCCGCACGTTGTTCTTCCTCCTCGCGACGCGCCGAAGCAGCTCTCTCTCGCCAACGCCACAAAGCTCGATGCCACGCCGCAAGCATGCATCACCGCGTTGTCAATCGCCACCGCCAAGCGTCGCCATTTGCACTCAGGCCGCCAAAACTCGCAAGTCGCTGCCCATGCTCGCCACTTCTTCCCTGTTGCGCACCCGAGCTTGCTTCTCCCTGCCCGCGGCTCTCCTAGCGATCGCCGCCTCAGAATCGCCCCGAGTTTATAAACAGTAATAAAATGCTTTATGAACAGTAATGAGATACTGTTCATGGCATTACTGTTCATGTTTACACTTTGGGCAGCATGTTACAAATTGAAAACCTTCCTTTTTGCCAAAAATCCCAAAAGGATCATTTAAAGTCTTAAAAGGATACAAGATAAAACTTGTATTATGACTGGGAAGTATTTTTATTAAAGCCTAGATAAATTATCTTGGCTAAAAATATTTTTGTTGCATTTTTAGAAATTATTTGGGCTTAAAGAAAATTTATTGTCTTTAAATAAATATTCTCGGTCTGAAATGAATATTTATGTATTTTACAAAGTGAAAATGTGGTTTATAAAATTTATCTGGGAAATATATCAACCCAAGAGCTTACAAGAAAATTTCTTGAATTTATAAATTTATTTGATATTTTAAAGTCCCAACAAATCTTTTAAGTATTCAAATGGGTCTGGTCAACTAAACTGGCTAAACCCAACCCTTGCATCAGAGCGACTCGGTCTCACGTGTTTGAGTTCAACCTGTGCGACTTGGTCCGCTCGGTCACGCCCCAACGCGAGCCCGACATCCACGCGTGATGCGAGCCGTCGATCTTCAATCGAACCGGCGAGCTCACTGATCCCGCGAGACGCCCACGTATACTTTAATCTCCACCGTTGGATCTTGATCTAACGAGCGAGGTTAGTGTGTGCAATCGCACAACTCCGATCCATGTTCAATCTCCACCGCTCGTTTCAATCCAACCGCGACGCCTTTTCGCTTTAAACCTAAAGGCGCGATTTTATCTCACCGTTAGATTCAAATCCACGGCTTTTTCCTTTTCCCGCGTGTTATAAAGCCCGCACTCCTCCGACCGCTGGATCTTCATCGTGTGGCCCAGATTAGTGTATGCATTCGGACGACTCGATCCCCGCACAATCGTGGCCGCCCATCCTTGATCTAACGGTATTGCTTATTTCAATTTGAAATCGAGGCGCGCGATTATATGGGCTCCTGATTTCAATCCTACGGCACTTTCTTGACCGTGGGCCTTTAAAAGCCCAAAATCGGTGGATCGTTGATTTCGATCGGGTGGCCCAGAGCGTGTATGCAACCGACCATCCGGTTCAATTTCCAATCTCGACCGTAGGAAGCCCATCTAACGGCGCCGCCGTCGCCGCACTTAAGTGGGTGACGTGTATTCTTTAAGTGACCGTTGATTCTAATCCAACGCTCCCTTTGAATGTGACCTTCTGGTTACGCGAAGGCTACATTAAATCACGGCCGCTCATGTGAGATCGTGGTCACATTGAACAATACCGCTGATCGCTTTAAACACTGCTTCATCGCACGCCCATTTTTAATCGGACGGTTGTTGTTCTTTCGCATTTTAGAGCGCGCAGATGGTCGTGGATCACACGGACCCACATGTCGCTTGGCTCTTATCTTCTTCCTCTCTCTCAAATACAGATCTCTCTCAGAACAGAGGAGAGGAATTATCCCAAAGTTTTTGCAACTAATTTTGGGATAATTAGCCCTAAATGGACACCTCATCAAGCTCTAGATTTTTCCCAATTATCCCGTAGCTCAACTCCCTTATATATAAACCCTAGCTTTTGGAGCTGCAGCCATTGTTGACCATCAAGCTCACTTTCATCCATTGTTGTCCAAATTGGAGTTTCTTGCTTCTATCCTTTGCTTATCTACCTTAAGCAATCGCTTTACTTACAATAAAGATTGGTTATCTTTTGTAGGTCAAATCCGAGTTTGTTTCTCCGCCCATCATCATCGGTTTTGAGTTTTGGTATCTTTCCTATACTGTAAGCCAAAACCCTAGTTTCGATATCTTGAGCATCCTAGGAACCTTAGAAGTCTTGTGAATCATTCTTTTAAGCATCGTAGCTTCAATCGGCTTTAAATCAAAAGTTGATATTATACCTTTTGGTTTTTCATGTCATTTTCTGCACCTAGGGTTCTTCCTGTCAACTTATCATCTTATTTAGGTTTTGACTAAACCCTAGCAAGATGACAAGTTGATCTTTCAATTCTTGTCATCGTCTATTTTGACTCCTAGCTGAAATATGTTTTCGTTCTCTTGTCTACCAACCGACAAAATAGGTTTTTGCTTTAGCTTTTGTAATCTAACTAGTTAGGTTATACTAAGGTTGGTTTGGGATATTAATTACCTAAAAGATCATGCTAAGTTTCATTTATGAACTTTTGCATGTTCTATACTTCTTTTCCGAAAATTGCAATCGTCCTGCTTTCACTTTTTAAAATCAAACCGGCACTTTACACTAAACTCTAATTTCTCTTTTGAAAATAGTAGGTTATAAAATGGGTTATTATCACTATTAGGTAAATATAACTTAAGCATGCTGTTAATCATGCATTTCTTTATTGATCATACAATTTCGATAATTTATACCATTGTCGTTTTGGTATTTATTGATTTTATTGCTTCTTTTAGAAGTGGTTCTCTCAAGCTTTTGATTATACTTCAACAACCCGAGCTCGCAATGAAGTCTATTACTACCAAGGCAAGCATCTTCTTTGCACCATGTTGAACCAGATTTTGTACAATAGCTTTTACAAATCCAGTGATATCTCAGGCATGCTATTTGTCCGAAAATACAAATGTGACTTGTAATAGCTAGCTATAACCTCGACATGGTGGATTACCTTAATTATGACCATACACTCAACTCTAGTGTAGTAATCAGTATACTATATGGTCTATTTTGATTTGGCTTAGATATGCAGTCTAGAGATTTTAGAGTTTGACAAGCATATCTTGTCAAACATGGGAATCACAACGAACCCTGTTATTTTGAACTCTTTGTCCAGCTTTCTTTAAATCAGTCTTGTATTTGAAATTCAAATTGATCCGACAAGAGGAAGTTAGTGATGGTGCTTTTGTGCACGAGATTGGGTTTTGTGGTGGACTTGTCCGGTTAATTAAGGACCGAACTCGATTATTCAATTCAAGTCCCCACGACTTCCACATGCACGTGTATGGGCGCTGCTTGGTTAAGTAAAATGTTGAGACTATTGAGTTGGAAACAGAGAGTAAGGATATGTGTATTGACCTTGTATGGCATAGATGCTTAGGTCCGAGGACCGTTTTATGCCATGTGAGCTTGTATGTCGATGTCGATGTTCTTAGAGGGTGAGGGCGATATGTGCCTCGTCGCATATACGATACCTTAATGGTGCCGATAGCATTCTACTATGGGTAGGGAACCCATTCGCTTTAAATTGTTTGATCGGCACATCGACACAACATGTGTGCCCCGTGGTTAGTAGGTGGTATAGCCTACACTAATGGGATTAGTTCACACATGGGGTCCAACTCAATAGTGTTGGCTTGTTGAAAATACCAAATCTTAGCTTCCTGGCCGGCATACCAAAAGTGTGTCATCATTCTGAGGCATCCAAGACAACGAGCTAGCTAAGTCATGTGGGTAAAGATGTACACCCGCAGGTATAAACTGTCGAATAGCCGTGTCCACGGTCATGGACGATAACTTGAATTGATATCACTGTATAGAGATTTTAATTTCCAAAATGTGGTTTCATTTATTTCGGTTTGCATGAGGGAATCATGCACTGCATCTTTATTCACATTTAATGTATTTACTTACTGCTTTACTTTATTTTTTATTTATTAAATTGCTTTATCAAAAGTTAGTCTTTGTAGGCTAAGATGTATCGCTTTATGCAAATTTGAACCTTTATACCTTCCTGTTGTAACCTTATGCATGTAACAACTCTACTCCTTTGATTAGGTTCTAATAACCACTTTCTTTTATTAGTTTGTGTAAGACTTGTCGAGTACCTTTGTACTCAAGGTGCTACCACCTATTGTTGCAGGTGAGGATGGTTTTCTTTATGAAGTACCCGTTAGCGCCGATCAGAGTGACGCTAACGAGTAACGCTACTTCTTTCCTCCACGCAATTGCCTGCGGGTGGATGAGGCCTTTGGTGGACATTTTCCGCTCATTTTGCTTCCGCTGTATACTGTTAAAGTGACCAAGTCACTTAATATTGTAGTATTAATAGAATGATGTAACCTTATGTTTAATTATATCAATGTATGACTTGTATGTGTTTGATGCAATGTTGATGAAGGATATATATGCAATGGTCGTTGATCCTGGGAACCATTGAGAATCATATATATCCGGGAATCTCAAGCATCGGATCTCACATCGTTAAATTTATATCTTTAGCATGGTTTTTAATAAAGGGCGATCTGTTCCTTCATTAATAATTGTGCACAAGATGAATTTAATTAGTAACATTTCCAATAACCGGGTCCCTACACACAGTATCAGAGCATACGCTATTCGTAGGTTAGAAGTAGTGTGGCCGGTTATTAGAGAGTCTTCGATAAAATTATCTTCAAACAGAATGTATTTTCAAAGTTTAAGTATGACATTTTTATTTCTTATCCTCTTTAATGTCACTTCTTGCCCAACTTTCAAGTTGATTTATCTAAAAGTGAATTGTTTCTTATCTTGTCCTTTTGTCTATAGATGAGCGGTTGGTACTTGGTCAAGGAGACTCGAGTCAAGATGTTGATGGGTTCCCACTTACTGGGACATGATGTGGCGCTCCAATTTCACCTATCACCGAGTATGCCATTTATCGACGAGATCGAGGACCAGTGGATGGAGGAGTACCGTGCCTTCATCAACGCCATTGCTAGGCATGTAGTCGCGGTGTTCCCATCGTGTCCAAGCACTTGCCACCTCGAGGCTATGGCGATTCAGAAGCTGCGAGTAGGATGATGAGCCTTCTTCGTCATGATTTGACGGAATTGTCTCAACCACCCTACGACCACTTCCCAATCAAGGTCCTACCTCGAAGTGAGAATGTTCGCTGAGATACGCTTGGCGAAGACCTCAAAGCAGCAGTTGGCGAGGATGGTCCGCATCATGGACCAAATCCATCGTCTTGTGAGAGAGTTATGGGAAACCAGGCATCGCCTTAATGAGGTCCGTGGAGTACCGCTTCTTGAGTCAACATGAACCGCGTTCGTAATGCGTGCTTTATGGTGACAACGAGACCTCTCCTCGCCGCCGCACCACCTCTTTACCGACTTCCGAGTGGCGGGTGTGTACCTATTTATGGACAAGTGCGCCAAGCCCGGATGATCGCAAAGCTCGCACTCTGCGGATCGCACCTCCGGAGGTCATCACCACCTGGGTTCCCGAGGCGCCTCATTAGCCCGTTGATCTCGTTGATACCGTTCCCCGAGCTCATCTTTTGAATGAGTTTCCGTGAACTTTAACCGATCTTTACGCTAGCACCTCGACGATGAATCCTCGTGGTTGAGTGTCTTTCAATCTAGTAGTTGTCCATCAATAAATAAATGTAATAGGCGTGAGTATTTTTGTACAAAGTATGTAAGTTTGACTTTGGATTGTAAGATGGTTGTTTCGCCAACTCCTATATGTAATGTGAATCAAACTTTGTCTGCTTATATGAAGTTTCATTGTTGGTGTTAACTTGAATGCATGACATGACATGATGCATTATATGTGCAATATTTGTTTCTTTCTCGATTGTGACCTTGTTCGCTTTTTGCCGAGTTTGTCCTTGTTATATTGTTAACCATGGTTTGTAACAGATGACAGACCTACCACTCGTGCTCAGCGCAACAAAGGAAGAGTATTTCATCTTCGGCCTCCATTCTCGTGGAGGGCCAACCGAACCATCAAGTTCCTGTGGCCCGCAAGGTGGTCCTCAAGAAGAGGAGCTTCCCCCACCACCTTCAATGGCCGACGTGCTCATGCAAATTGAGCGCAACCGGATGGACCAGACGCACATCTTGGAGCAGATTTGCGCAATACTTTTCTCCTATTGCACCAATTGTCGAGCGGAGGCCACCATGTGCGAGGTAGTCTTGTCGACTTTCGCGGACTAACTCGCCGGTGTTCTCCGCCTCGTGATCCTATGGAAGCGGAGGATTGGCTTCAACCATTGAGAAGAAGCTCTTGATTGCTCTGCTCGAAAGGAAAAGGTTCTTTTGCCGCTTATCACCGATGGGCCACCTAGCATATGGTGGGATAATCTTCTTGCCATTCACTGGACATGTCCCTACTTGGGATGAGTTCGTGGAGGCTTTTGCGAAGCTCATATTCCGAGGAGTAATCATGATCAAGCAACAAGAATTTCGCCTCAAGCAAGGGCGAAAGTCCGTGGATCGAGTATCCGCATGAGTTCAATTTCCTTGCCGATATGCCTCGATGACGCTTCGACCGACCTTCGTCGTTGAAACCAGCTTCTGAATGGGCTATCCAAGAATTGCGAGATGGCGGTGGCTTTGCATGACTTGTAAATTTCTCTCATTTGGTCAATAAAGCCATTGTGGTTTAGAGTAAGAGTAAGGCGTTGGAGGAGTCGCAAGTTTAAGCCGACTTCTCGCTTGTTCTGGTGGCAGCTCACCAAGGCCTCGTGATGTGGTTGTCTAGACCACCACGAGCACCAGCCCATTTTCACCAAGGCCACGTGTTTGCTCCTCGCCCATCTCCTCCCACCAATCAGCCAGACCAAGTGGAAATCAGCCCGCCCCGTCAACAATGTTAACCCGGGTTATCTGCTTTCATTGTGGTCGCCCGGCATTATGCCAACAAGTGTGTGGCAAAGCAAGAAGGATTGCCTCTGCTCGACCCTATCCAACCCTCGTCTCGCCAGCCTCTTCAGCAGGCCCCTATTAAAGCCGATCCGCCCACCGTGGGCATGTGAACCGTATCATCACAAGAGGCGGCCGATACACTGGTTGTTATGGGTATGCTCTAGTTAATTTCACCCAATCATCGCTTTATTTGACTCGAGCATCTCATTCTTTATTAGTAATCATTTTGCTGCTCAACACCGCTAGACATGCATACCCTCCAACCACCTTTTATTATTCAATCACCTGGGTCGGTCTTTAAAACCGATCAGATTTGTTGTGGGGTCAACATAACAATCCTTGGAGTAAGGTTTTTAGCAAATCTAATTGTGATTGACTCTAAAGGGTTGGATGTCATTTTGGGTATGGATTGGTTGTCCAAGAACCAGGCCAAATCAATTGTTCCCAACGGTCTATTTCTATGACCAATGCAGACGCATTCAAGTTGTTTACCATTCAAAACAATTGGCTCATCTTTGTGCTCACCAAGTTGATACCCTCCTTGTTTGGAGTCGCATCAATTGTCTGTGAGTATGTTGATGTCTTTCCCGAAGACCTTCCGGTTTACCACCGTGATCGGGAAGTGGAGTTCATGATTGAACTAGTTCCCGAATCGCCCGATATCCAGAGTCCTTATC
The DNA here is from genome assembly GCA_036346255.1 of Ampelocalamus luodianensis. Classification (NCBI taxonomy): domain Eukaryota; kingdom Viridiplantae; phylum Streptophyta; class Magnoliopsida; order Poales; family Poaceae; genus Ampelocalamus; species Ampelocalamus luodianensis. The sequence goes on from JAYEVH010000326.1 coordinate 174,500, forward strand.
AATGCCCACAACGAGTTGGTTGAATTGAAGAAGCAACTCTGAGAATTGCTTGACAAAGGTTTCATTCGACCGAGTTCCTCACCTTGGGGATGTCCGGCAATCTTTGTTAAAAAGAAAGACAACACTTTACGGATGTGTGTGGATTACCGTCCGTTAAATGAGGTCACCATCAAAAACAAATATCCTCTACCTCGAATTGATGATCTTTTGATCGGTTGGTTGGTGCCCGTCTTTTCAAAGATTGATTTGCGGTCGGCTATCATCAAATCAAGGTTAGGCGGAGGACATTCCTAAAATGCTTTCTACTCGTTATGGTTTATACGAGTATACTGTTATGTCCTTTGGTCTGACCAATGCTCCAGCTTATTTCATGAATCTTATGAATTCTGTGTTCATGGAATTCTTGGATAAGTTCGTTGTCGTGTTCATTGACGACATTCTTATTTATTCCAAGTCCGATGAAGACCATGAACAACATTTGAAGCTCGTCTTCGAAACACTTCGCTTCAGATCGATCGTATGCTAAGTTCAAAGAATGTGCTCGCTCGTAGAGGTTGCATTTTGGGGCATGTGTTATCCGAAGGAGGTATCATTGTCGATCCAAGCAAGGTACAAGATG